>CABHPH010141332.1:0-11401 GCA_902168325.1 Peromyscus nudipes | reverse complement strand
CTCTCACTGTATCTCAGATGAGGACTCCAGAGCTGTCTTGACTCTCAGTGGGTGGTGTTACTAGACCTGGTTGTCCGGTGATGTTAGCAAGGCCCCTTAGTTACTGTTTGCTGATTTGTAGGTGGGACAGTGACAATGGTGCTTCCCCATCAGGGAGGTCTTGAGGTAACTCCTGTAGGCAATGTGGCCAGCACAGCATTTTCAAAACTATAGTTAACTGTCAGTTAACTCTTGTCTTGGTCGCCATTGTCATGACTGAATTTTAGCTATGATTTTAGTGTTTTCCTGAGTGCTGTGATATGAAGGTGGAGTGTGAGGTGAGCAGCAAGACATAAGAACCACAGGGCTGTGTGATGATGTCGAGGCTTCCTGACTCCTGACCACCCAATACCATCAAGTGCCATTTACATTCATTGCTGTTGGGGTTGCAGATAACCTTGGTGTTGATGGGTGGTGTGGTATTGGAACTGTAGAATTAAAAAAAACACTGTCCAAAAGATATATAGGCCTCTGTTAGTGTGGTCACTATGGTCAGACCTGGTAGCCAGGATGAGTGGTTCCCTTGCCGGGAGCACCACAGGGCCCGTTTTAGGCGTTCATTCCATAAATGTTTCCACTCCAAAAGAAGTCAGCTTACAGAACTGTGCATATAGCCAGATTCAGTACATGTCTTCACAGTGGTATGTTAACTCGATTTCTATTGCTGCAGTAAAGACCATGGCCAAACACAGCTTAGAGAGGGAAAGGGTTCATTTCACCTTACAGCTTACAGCCCATCACTGAAGGAAGCCAATGCAGGGAGTCAAGGCAGGAACCCGGATGCAGGAATTGGAGCAGAGAACATGGAGGGAGGGGCACTGCTTACTGGCTTGCTCTTGTGGCTTGCTCACTTTGCCTTACATAACTCAGGACCACCTGCCTAGCAAGGCCCTCCACATCACTCAGGAAATTACCCCAGATTTAAAAGCCAATCTGATGGAGGCAGTTCCTCAATTGAGGCTCCCTTTTCCCAGATAACTCCAGCTTATGTCAAGTTGACAAAAAAGAAAGAAAGAAAAAGAAAGAGAAAAAAGGGGGGGAAAACCAGCATAAGTGGCTTCCCTTTTTAAAATCTAAGAACTGTAACTCTTTACGCCCTTAATTTAGAACTAATTCTCAGTGTATAATCAGCCCACACTTCACATTGTACTGCTGCAGCATCTTACAAATCCTTTCTATCTTTGTGAGCATTTCTGGCTGAGGGCCAGGGCAGGGGAATGGAGCTCTGGGCCGTAGTCCAGCACTGGGTGATGTCCTTGCCCAGTAAGCTGGGAGGGACCTACAGGTCATGTGGTGTGATCAGGATAGCCCAAAGGGATGGGAAGAACATCAGAGCCTGTGGTGGGTGCCATAGCAACGTGACTAGGGCAGCCCAGCCTGGGAACACCTGCACGAGCAAAGGTCTGCAAAGGTAGACAACAGAAAGCATGTGACATTATTCCCATATAATTTTTGAGTCCAGAGCTAAGTCTGGCAGTTGGAATAGAGGCAAATAGGAAGCCTCTGCAGAGTCAGTGCTGAGTGTTGGGGAAGAATCCAGAAGGTAGATAGCTGTCTGGGAAACCCACCAGGCTGGGAGAAGCTGGATGTTGATTGATCTCCAAGGGGGAAGGGACCAGAACCCCTAGCAGAGAGGTGGCCGTTCAGGGACAGCAGCAGCCGCAGCACAGCACAGCTGGCGGCTCTGACTCCATCTGATGACTGAACATCGGGTCCCCAGGCTGCCTCTGAAGCATATTAAAACCTCTTGCTGGGCGGTGGTGGCGCACGCCTTCAGTCCCAGCATTTAGGAGGTGGAGGCAGGACAATCTCTGTGAGTTTGAGGCCAGCCTGGTCTATGGAGCTAGTTCCAGGACAGCCAGGGATGTTACACAGAGAAACCCTGTCTTGGGGAGGGGTGTGTGTGTGTGTGTGTGTGTGTGTGTGTGTGTGTGTGTGTGTGTGTGAGAGGGAGAGGGAGAGGGAGAGGGGGAGAGAGAGAGAGAGAGAGAGAGAGAGAGAGAGAGAGAGAGAGAGAGGAGAGAGAGAGAGGTCTCCTTGTGGGGTTAAAATTGGGGAAGAGAGAAGCCCGACCTTCTGCCTCAGGGGAGAACAGGAAACACTGCTCTCTCTCTGCTGTACAGGCCTTGCAATGCATCCAGGATGTAGAGAAACACACGCTCCATGAAGTTGCAGTGCATCTGATAGTGTTAGTTAGGAAGGTAAACAAAAAGGAAACTTTTGTATAAAAGCCACTTTTTTCTTGGAAAAATAATTGTGGATTAGGCATGGCAGTCCCTGTGTCCTGGCATGGGTAAACAAATATTTTGAAGGTGGGCCCCGTGCTTCAGGCCTATTAAGTCTAGCACTCGGGAGGCTGAGGCAGGATTGTGAGTTTGAGGCCCTTCTGGTTACACAGTGAGACCCTGTCTGAAAACACCACCAACCTATAACTAATAACAATAACACTCCGGACTCTGACAGCACCTTCCAAGCACAGAAGGCAGGCAGTATGCCACGCTTTACGATCTCATGGAACCCTCCAGTGGGTATTGTTTGAAATAGCTCCATCCCACAGATAAGGAAACTGAGCAGCAGAAAACCCCATTTACGGAACGCAACAAGTCACAATCTTACTGAGGTCCTCTGACATCTCTTCATGTTTATTCTCTCCCTATGTGACCGCCCTGTAGGCCTCTGGTCCTTTGACCTCACTGTGACTCAGCTTCTCCAGGAGAACATTCCAGAAGCGGAGCGAGGGGCTGTGAACGGTGTGCAGTGCTCTCTGAACTACCTCATGGACCTCATTCACTTCGTCCTGGTCATACTGGCCCCAAGGCCGCAGCAGTTTGGCATGTTGGTTTTCCTCTCCATGCTCTTCGTGACCACTGGGCACGTGCTCTATTTCTTTTATGCAAGAAGGAGTAAGACTAAGAAGGCCCACGTGATCAAGACATCCGGGAAGGGCTCGTGGACACCCCTCACGTGAGAGGTAGGCGGCACTCCTTAGGGGTCTGGGCAGCCGTGGGCACATCTCCCACCGAGTGTTCCAGCTGTTTTGTGTACCTCTTACGTCGTTGTTCTACCTGAGAGCAAACGTGTCACTACCTGCCAACAGCATCCCCTGCTTCTGGCTCCTTTCCTTGTACTATCCTGAGGGTCAAGGGGGACAACCGGAAGGGCGCCCATTAATGGAATTCAGGAAGATCTTCCTCTCATCTCCTTCAAGGGACTGGTTTTGGTTCCGCCAATATAAGAAAAAATTCAGTATCAGGGCTGGGGATGTAGCTCAGTTGGCAGGGTGCTTGCCTAGCATTACATGGAACCCTGGGTTCAATCCCCAGCACCACTTCAAAGTTGGTGTGGCTGAGTGTGGTGGCACATGCCTTGAGGGAGGCAGAGGCAGGTGGATCTCTGTGAGTTCCACAACAGTCAGAGGTATGTAGAGTGATCCTGTCTCAATAAAAATTAAATAAAGATTGAGTGTGGTGGCATATGCCTGCAATCCCAGTTCTTGGGAAGTAGAGGTAGGAGGATCAGAAATTCAAGGTCATTCTCAGCCACACATGAGTTCAGAGTCATATGAGGCTACTTGAGTCCTGCTTTAGCGGGGTGGGGGGATGGGGGTAGTAGAGGGGTGGGGTGGGTGGGTGGCTTGAGGTTTTCATATTTTATTATTCTTTGAAAGCTAAAATCAATCAGAATATTCTGTCCCACGTTCTAGCCAGACATGGCACACAGTCAGTGATGTTTGGTCTTAGCTGTTTGGATAAGAGTTTGCTGTTCCTGTTGGCTGGTGTGTCCTCTGGTTAAGTGGCCTCATGAAGTGACGCTATTTGCTGAAGACAAACCAATCTTCGCCTGGCTTACAGACCTTGGGCCAAGCCAGAGAGTGTGTGGTCTTGTTAGGGTCCAAGAATCTGAAATCACCCAAGCAGGCACCACAGTCCACACAAAACAAGATTTTTATTGAATTAGGCAGCAGGAAAATGAGGAAAAGGGAAAGAAACTGACTGGTCAGGGGCAATAGCACAGACCCAGGAGCTAACCGCGTCCCCAAACGTTCATTTCAGCCAGTATTTAAGCACAAAACCCATAATCTTCTGTGCCGAGTTATAGTTACAGTTTTCCACCAAACAAAATTCAGGGATTAAGGACTTTCCTTACATGGTTGATCTATGTCAAATGTACAACCAATCAAATTTATTTGTTCTTTGTGATTAGAAACAGCTATTATTTGTGGGGAACAGCAGAAAAATAACATTTTGCAGGCTATTTTTATTGTTTAATGAGGAAGCTGATCAGCTACTAGAAAGTCCCAGCTCCCCCAGGGCCTGGGAACTTGAACTTAACTTCACCTTGCGATGAAAATGGAGTCTGAAGCAAAATGGCAGTACTTAGGCTACGTTTCTTTTGTCTGTTCTCAAATCTCCGCCTTGTCTTGTGACTAAGGAGATGAATTCTCATCTTGGGTCTCAAACAAGGGGTTGTGGTAATTGGGTTCTTAAAATCATGAGTTTGGCCGGGCGTTGGTGGCGCACGCCTTTAATCCCAGCACTCGGGAGGCAGAGGCAGGCGGATCTCTGTGAGTTCAAGGCCAGCCTGGGCTACCAAGTGAGCTCCAGGAAAGGCGCAAAGCTACACAGAGAAACCCTGTCTCGAAAAACCAAAATAAATAAATAAATAATAAAATAAAAAAAAAATCGTGAGTTTGACAGTTCCTGTGAGGTCCTGAACTAAGTGTGCAAAAGCATATATAACTCAGGGGCAAATAACAGAACAAGGAGGAGGAGGGTCAGGGGACCTGCTAGACTGTGATGAGAGTTGTCAACCAGGGGGACCAGTTGAAAAGTGATTCAAACCAGTTCTTTGTTTTATTTCCTCCTCCCTAGTGCAGAGATTTTCTTTTTGTTAGAGCCTCTCTAATAATACCTGAATGGTTGACGTAAAAGCAACGTGTCTCTCCCCAAGCCATTCATAAACCTCCCTCCTCAAAGAAAAGTGGGTCCAGCCCCCGGCAGTTCTGTAGGACCACCTCAGCCAGGGAATCAACTTGATTCTTCAGGAATGGAGGTGGTATCTCTGTCAGTATATTCACTCAGGATCCGTAGGTTGTGGTCCCCAGTGACTCAGCCTGCCGTCCCAGTGGCTGTTGACCCTGCGCGGGGGACAAGAATGGGAGGTGCTCTCTGGTGTACAGCAAGCCTATGGTTCCCATGTGCGTCCTTCCCACTTCCCCCTCATAATACAGGACTCGAGGCACAATATGAAGCAACACACAAAGCTTTTTCTTTTCCGTGAAATGCCCTAGAGAGAGGCAGGGTGTTAAGCCAAAGGTACAAGAAAACTAAGTTGATGTAGGAGCAGCCAAAAGGGTGATTTCATTTAGAGCAGCCCACTTGGTGCTAGGGAGAACATAGGTGTCGGAGTTCTTGCAAACCGATGAGTAGGGTGATGTTGCCGGAGGGTAGGTAGAAGAGTGAAAACAGGTTCCTTCTCCCCGGAGGTCCCCAGAGTCAGGGTGGAGGTCCAAGGACAAAAAGTTTGTGAGGATGCAAGAGAGACTGCTTATATGGTGGATGGAGGTGGTCAGAACTTTCCTTGAGGGCGATCCTGATGTAGTAGGGAGGTGTGGGGTCTAGACAAAGCCAGCAATCACCTGTGAGGTTAGGACGAGTGGCATTCAAATAGGCATCAGTAACATTGACTATCCCAAATAAGGGCGAACCTGCAATTGAGAGGGTCTGAAGGTGGAAAGGGGGTGCTCTTTGGCCTCCCCAGTTGGGGCTGACAGTGGTTGAGACCCCATATGCCTGGTTCTTTTTGTGGGGAGAGATGGTGGTTGATCCTTTATTTTGACCAGAGGTCCCAGGAGTCTAGGAGGACTAAACAAAGATAGTTTCTGGATGGTGAACTCCATCCCTGTGTCTTTGCCTATCTGGTATGCCCTGAGTCCCCTGGTTAGCTCTCTGTCCCATCTAAAAGGGAGAAGCAAGACCTGTTGTTTAAGGTTTAGGCAATGGATTTAAGGATTGCATATCCTGGGGATGGCACAAGAAGATTTTTTTTTTCCATCTGGCTATCTGTGTGTTCATCCTATTATTTCCTCATCCTAGGGCCCAGGTCTCACACCCCCAGTGGTCACAATGGAATTAGCCTTCATTGCTACAGGTGGACCCCTTTTCTGCTGGACAGACATAATACTGTTTGTCCCAGTGCTTTTTTCTTGCTTCTGTCCAATGGGCCTGCTACTGTCTATATTCTTGCAGGGGACATAGAGGATGACCCCTCTAGTAGGCCATAGGGTACAAAGGTCTAACTTAAATTTAGGGCCTGAGATGTATGTCTGCTGACGGATCTCTGAAATGATCTGTCCTGTTTAAGTATTTGACAGCCTCCAGATAAATATAGCTTGGACTGATAGAGCCCTGGGTATTGCCCCCCTCCCAAATTGGATAGCAAAAGAGTTATTAGGAGGGCTGGGAGCTGAGTCTTAGCTTTAGAGGGTCCTCAGGATCTCAGAAGACTTTTCCTGGTCAATTGTTGACCTCTCAGGCTCTTGATTGGAGGTGGATTTGACCTGGAAATGATGAATTCAGGGCTTGACACCATTGACCTTGACTGCAGTTGGGGTAGTCAGAATCACAATGTGAGGACCTTTCCAGTGAGGACCCAGAGGTTTTTTTTTTGTTTTGTTTTGTTTTGTTTTGTTTTGTTTTTATGGTGTTTCACCCAGACTCCATCTCCTGGTTGGTAGTCATGTGGTTTGACAGGCGACAGGTCATACAGATGGCAGAGCAATGGGTAATCTGTCCTGAGTTCATTGTATTGCTTGTACTGACTAGAGTTAGGCAAAATTAGATACTTCAGCAATTAGATCAGACCAGAGTTTTGGGCAAATTGGAGGGAGCCTTCCAAATATTATCTCATAGACCCTTCCCTTCATATAAGGGGTGTTTCTAGGGGGGGGGAATAGTGCCATCTAGTCCTTGCCAGTCTCCGAGGTTAATTTACTTAAGGGCTCCTTTAGGGTCTGATTCATCCTTTCTATGTATCCTGAACTTTGGTGGGGGATAAACACCGTGAAGTTTCCAATTTACCTCCCAGGGCCTCAGTGACCCCTTGGACCACCTGAGATATAAAGGCAGGTCCATTGTCTGATCCCCAAGTTGGAACTCTGAATCTAGGAATAATTTCTTCAAGCAATTTCTTGACAACAACCTGAGCTGTTTCTCTTTTAATTGGGAAAGCCTCAGTCCATCCATAATGGTATCCACAAACACAAGTAAATATTTGTACCCATAACATCCTGATCTTACCTCAATGAAGTCAACCTCCCAAAAACCTCCAGGTGCGATATCTCCTTCCCTTTTTCCTTATTTCCAATCGGTCTGAGGTGCAGAATTTATAGCCAGGCAGGACACTTGGAAACAGTATCTTGGAGGACTGAGTTTAGGGAGGTATTGCCTGCTTAAAGGAGAGGCTCGCTTAGTCTTACCCAGGTGTGTACTTTCATGAAGTTGTTTAGCTAAAGTTCTTCCAAGGACTTGGGGAAGAATGATTCTGTCATCTAGCATATCCCTCCATCCTTTCTTGAGGGAGGTATTGGGAAGTTTTTGGAAAAAGTCATCATCTTCAGCAGAGTATGTGGGGAACTCTGGTGGTTCTGGTGCTGAGAGGGCCGCCAGTGCAATGGCTGGCAGGTATCAGGTCGCTTCTTTGGCTGTCTGGTCAGCCATCTGGTTGCCTTCTGCCTCCTGCAAGTTTCCCTTCTGATATCCAAGGCAGTGAATCATGGAGGCCTGCTTGGGGTCCCCTAGGGCTGACAGCAAGCCCAAACTCTCTGTTTTGAATGGTCTTACTCTCTGCTGTTGGGAGTCCTCTTTCCTTGTAAACAGCCCCATGCACATGTATGGTTGCGAAGGCAAACTGGCTGTCAGTGTAATGTTAACAGTCATTCCTTGCCCTAATCTGAGAGCCTGGGCCAGAGATATCAGTTCTGCCCTCTGAGTGGACATGCCAGCACCATGCCTGCCTGCACACTGCTGTGTCCTGTCGTGATGATAATGGACTGAACCTCTGCACTTGAAGCCACCCAATTAAATGTTTTCCTTTATAAGAGTTGCCAGGGTCATGATGTTTCTTCACAGCAATAGAAACCCTAACTAAGACAGCTGGTTTAGCAAGAGAGCTTGGTAATGTGTTAACCTGGCATTTGTTATCCATTGATCAGTGGACTTTTTAATAGGCTCTCTATTGCATGGGGGGGGTGGTAATAATCAATTTCTGTCCCAGAGTCACTTTGCCAGAGTCTTTAGTTAGTAGGGCAGTGGCTGCAATAATTCTCAAGCAGGCTGGCTACCCACCAGCCACTGGATCTAATTTCTTTGATAAGTAGACCACAAGACAATGTCGAGGCCCAAGTTTCTGGGTTGATACCCCTTTGTCCATGGCCTTTTTTTTTTTTTTTAATCTACAAACTGGTGGAAAGTCTTGGCAATATCGGACAAGGTCAATGCAGGTGCCGGGGCCAGTGCAGAGCTTTATCTTCCGACTCAGTCTCGGGGGGCTTACCCTCCAGCCCTTTGTCACTTCATGCAGAGGTCTGGTAATTTCAGCAAATTCAGGAATCCAAAGTCTGCAGTACCCTGCTATCTCCAGGAACTCTTTTATTTGTCTCTGTCATTGGTATTGATAGAACCAAAATAGCCTGTTTACGAGGCAGGGACAGAGACCTCTTACCTTCTTGGAGGTCGAACCCCAGGTCTACAGCTTTCTAGGTGCAGACACACACTATCCCAGTGTCTGGAGAGTTCTTAGCAGACCCTCTGTAGATTCTTTGTAGTCCGTTTCGTTCATGCTGCAATCCCTAAGTTGCCCACATATTGCAGAAGTGTAGCCTGGGGAAACCTGAGGCAGTACTCATCCAAATCTGCATGTAAAGCTTCGTCAAAAAGACTGGGAGAGTTTTTGAATCCTTGGGGTAAGCGAGTCCATGTCAATTGTCCATTGAAACCAGTCTCTAGGTCAGTTCATTCAAAGGCAAACAGAGGTTGGCTCTGAGGGAAAAGGGGGATGCTGAAGAAGACAGCCTTTAAGTCCAAAACTGTATAAACCTGTGTTTCTGATAAAAAACAAAAAAACAAAAAAACATGCTGAGAAGGGTGTACAGATTGGTTATCATGGGGTGGATATCCTCCACCTTTCTGTTGACCTCCTTCAGGTCTTGGACTGTTCTAGTCATTAGTCCCTGGCTTCTGTACAGGTAACAAGGAGACATTCCATGGGGACCAGCTAGGAATTAGGATTCCCTCATCCCGTAGGTGGTTGATGTGCACATTGATACCTGCCTGCACCTCTGAAGACACTGGATATTACTTAACTCGGATGGGATCCACCCATGGTTTCAAATGGACAAGTACTAGGGCCTGGTGTTTGACCCACCCTGGTGTATTGCTCTCAGCCCATACCTGGAGGAACCTTCACTGAAATTTGTATAGTATAGGGGAGTTGGACACTAGGTCCTTTTCTGTAGGGTGAGGAGGTATTCTTCTCCCAGGGACAGGGTCACAAATATGCCATGTTTTTGAATTTCAAATTCTTCCTTAGGCAGCTTGACAGATATCCTTACTTGTATGATAATCTGGGCCTGTAGTTTGTGTAACAAGTCATGACCAAGGAGAGGGTATGGGCATTCAGGGATGACTATAAAGGAGTGAGTTACAGTACCTTTTCCTAGGTCCAGTTGTCATGCTGTAGTCCACGGAGAAGGCTTGGTCCCGGTAGTTCCCTGAACAAAGGCTTGTCAGTTAGTCAGAGGTCTTTCTGGAAGTGGCAAGACTGACAGCTGAGCCCCAGTAACAACCAAGCAGTCAGTTGGCTTTCCCTCCACTTGTAAGTTATCCTGGGCTCGGGGAGGGACTCCACGTCTCCAGCGCCCTTACTCCTCTACAAAGTGGAAGACTCTTGGCTTGGGCTTATTGTGTTGTGGGTGCTCGTGTTTCCAATGCCCACCTCTTATCAACACACAGATTGGTTTCTGAGGTGGTGGAAGGTCTTTCTTAAGTCCTAGAGGGCGTCTTAGATGAGGGAATTGGGGCCCCCGAGGCCAGGATCTCTGTTCCTCTTGGAAAGTGGCCATTTTCATCCTGGTGGTTTTCCTGGCCTGTTTATCTTCCTGATTTTCTCTGTTATTATAGACCTTACTATAATTTGGAGAGGTTTTCTCCCTCAAATCCCTCCAGCCTCTAGTTCCTTTCAAATGTTGGGAGCCGATAGGGACACAAAGGCAGTGTTTGTGGCTCTCCTGTTTTCTTCAGCCTCAGAGTCAAGGGAAGAACAAGTGCAACAGGCCTCCATTAGCTGTTCCGAGAGGCTCATTTGCTCCCTGCAAACTTGACTCATTTTAGACATATGGGTAGGGCACCTAGCGTCTGCCTGGACACCTCCCATTAAAGTCTGGCGGAAGACTTTCAGGGACTCCTTACCTCCATCAGTGTTGGGATTCCAGTTGAGGCAGTAATGGGAAAACAGCCCCAATGATCACCAGAGTAGTGTTGGGCTGCCCATCCTCACCAGGAACTAATTTCCCAGCTTCCCACAGAATTCATTCCCTCTCCTCGTAAGTAGAGTAGGCAGATGGGCGGGGAGCGACATTTTCTAAGACAGCATTTATCAACTTCTACACTATGACATTTTGGGTCAGACCATCCTTTGTACTAGGGGCTGCCCTGGTAGGATGTCTTGTAGCACCTAGGGTTACTACCCACTAGATGCTCATCCCTCATCCAGTTATGAAAAATCAAATGTCTCCAGATATTACCCAGTGTTTCCACAGTTAAGAGCCCCTGTTTAATTAAATGTGAAAACCAAAGGAAGAATTCCCTCGCTGTTAACAGAATGGCAAGCTGGGGCTGTAGCTCCATGGGAAATCACTTTTGGGGAGGGGTTGGCAGTTTGAGACAGGGTTTCTTTGTGTAGCCCTGGCTGTCCTAAAATGAAAACTCTTTGTAGACTAGGCTGGCCTTGAACTCACAGATTCACCTGCCTCTTCCTCCAAGTGCTGGGATTAGAGATGTACCACCATGCCCAGCTAGAAAAGCATGCCTGAGGCCCTGGAGTTTAATCCCTACCATCTTGCAGAAGATAACAAAATGTCATTAGTAGCAAGAAAACTACAAAAGGGAATCTTCACAGGACTGCTTTTTGGAGTAGTTAAGTGAAAATGAGGGAAAGAGAATTTTGTGAAACATTTTGCTTAACATAAGGCCTTAAAAAATACTTTCTACAAGTCCAGGTGATATTTATGTACCACCACCTCCTCCAATTTCTCTTCTGTAGAAATGCCTGGAAGGCATTACTACACACACACACACACACACAC
>CABHPH010141331.1:0-18046 GCA_902168325.1 Peromyscus nudipes | reverse complement strand
CTTCTGTTTTAAAAGTTGCTGTGTGTTCCATTCAGTGGTGAGGGCAAATATGGCTGACCATTTCTCGACTTTAGAGTGTGTCTGCCCATCCAACTTCCCTCTTCTTTTTTAAAGTAATCCTGCAAAGGATTTGTGTGTGTGCATAAAAGTCTGTCCACAGTTTTGAATAATTTCCTGGGGGTAGAATTACTGTGGTTGAGAACAAACATTTTTATAGTCTCCAATACCTGTCACCGCATTATTTTCCTTGAGCATTGCAAGCATTGATGCAGGTTCTGGCAACGCACAGGGCTGGCTATTTCCTCATGCTTTTCCGAGTCCTCGAGAGTCAGTTAAAACACTTCTTTCTATTTGCATTTTGTTGGTGATTAACAACAGAATTAATGGGGCGTTTTTCTGTGAATCTGTCTCCAGATTGTAATGTGTTTTATGAAAATTCCTTCATCATCCCTGCCCCCATTTAGAAGTAAGCTTTTTGGTCCGGGATTGTCAGTTTGCATAAACTCCTGATTATAATACTCCCATCTGAAAACTTTTTAGGGAAGAAATAGAACACAAACGAACAAAGGCAGATTGTGTGTGTGTGTGTGTGTGTGTGTGTGTGTGTGTCCATGTGTATGCACACATGTATACACACACACATGTATGTTCTACTTTAAATGTTCTCAATATTTTGCCCTTTTCCATTCTTTGCTTGTTTTGTTTTGACAGGATCTCATATTGGCCTCAAACTCTCTAGGTAGCTGAGGAAGACCTTGAACTCTTCAGCTTCTGCTGCCTCCGTGTCCTGAGTGCTGAGTTATAGGTGTGCACCACCATGCCCAGTTTGCACAGTCCTGGGTCTCAAACCCAGGGCTTTGTGCATGCTAGGCAAACGCTCCACTCACTGGGCCACATTCCCAGCTCCGGTCATTTACACACAGAAACTTTGCCTTACTTTGTAGTTAAACCTGCTAATCTTCCCTTGTGACTCAGTCTTCCATTTCTAAGTATAATAAAAGAAATGTTCCCTTCCGCTGAATGTCCAAGCCACATTCTCAGTTTGCCTTGACTCTTAAAAGCATGTAACTCTAGTTCATGCAGGATGTCTCTGTAAAAACTGCCTGAGGAAGAGATGGTCCCCAAACCCCTCTCTCTGAGACAGGTTCTCACTGTGTAGCCCAGCTCAAGGTTGCAATCTTCCTGTCTCAGGCACTGCTATTATAGGCACACACCACCACACCTGGGTAAGGAATGGATGATTTCAAGGTGTAAGACTGTCAAAGTCTTAGGTTTCATTGACCTGGATTCCTTGTTTGCTGCGAGGACTGGACCTAAGCCTGCTCACGTTCCTTGGCTCCGTATCTAAGAAAGAGGCAGCACAGAATTAGAACCTGCATCCTAACCCTCTAGGGCTAGACTTGCTCCCAAGGATGGAAACAGTGGTGGTAAGGTGGGACTCAGGGTGGAGTTTGAACTCTGGCCATGCGTGGACTCTCAACCTCCAGCCGACCTCTGTAAGTGTGTCAAACCATGCCTGACCATTGGTACTGTGAGGATGGTAAGAAGTGATGTGAGGGATGTCCTCCATTCGTACCTGCTGTTATGGATTCCTTGGGGGCCCTGGGTCAAGCCTGGTGAACAAAAGTAGCTCTGATCCCCCTTCCCTAGAGAGTGGACAGGCTTCCAAAGCAGTAAACAGTGTAGTGTCTGCTTTACTGAGTGAGAAGGCCGAGCGAGGATTGGCAAGGCTGGACACAGGGAATGGAGCCTCTAAACCAGCGGTTCTCACCCTTCTTAATGCTTCAATCCTTTAATACAATTCCTCACGTTGTGGCGACCCCCAACCATAAAATTATTTCCTTGATAGTTCCTAACTGTCACTTCACTACTGTTATGAATCATAATGTAAATATCTGATATGCAGGATATCTAATATGTGACCCCTGTGAAGGGTCGTTCGACTCCCAAAGGGGTTGCAACCCACAGGTTGAGAACACTGCTCTAAATTGTCCCTGTATTTGCCCACCACCTTAGCTCCTCAGCCTCCTGTGCGTAAACGCAGCTAGCTCTACTGCTGAAGGGTTATTTGATGATTAAGTGAAAGTCTCTGAAAAGGTCGTGGAAAAATCCAGAAGCAAGGTAGAATGTCCTTGGATTGGTCAGCCTGCTCCTCCCTCAGCTGGGGACACAGATGAAGCCTCTGTGCAAGTTCAGAGAGACTCCCACCCCCCATAGTCTGCTCCCCAGGAAAACCACACGGAGACTCTGTAAAGGTCTCTTGTGCCCATGGCTCGCCCATCAGGAAGCCTGGGGCTTGGCTGAGGCCCCAGGAAGCAGGGCCTGGGAGGTGGGCCACACCTCAAATGCAGCTGTCCCAGCTTGGAGCGGCTCCTGATGTCTGTGAGAGCTTGGGTGATGAGGAGTCTCGGGTCATTCGGGTGCCCCCATGGCACAGAAGTGGAAGCCCAGGCAGGCAGCCAGTTAGCAGAGAGGCAGCGTTTCGGTTGGGGATCCAGGCTCCCAGTCCAGAGCCACCACAGGAGCACCACCCTCTTGGGAAGGGTTCTTCTGATCCTTCTGGAAAATTCTTTGCTACTGCTCAATGTCGGGAGGATTAGAGCATTTGACAAGCGTGGCACTAAGGTGCCTCCACAGTGTGTGTGGGGGGGAATGGGGGAGGACGAGGAGGGTTGGGGGAAGCCATGTGACACCACAAGCCCTCCTGACAACTTGGCATTTAAAATAAAGTTACTTTCTCTTCTAGCTTTTCTTTTCTTTTCTTTTCTTTTCTTTTCTTTTCTTTTCTTTTCTTTTCTTTTCTTTCCTTTCCTTTCCTTTCCTTTCCTTTCCTTTCCTTTCCTTTCCTTTCCTTTTTTTCTTTAAACAGAAGCCATCCAGCTCCGGCCAAGGTCTGAGGAGCCAGTCCTCAATCCTGGCTTCACAGGAGAAGGCCTGAGGTTGCTTCTGCAAACCCCAAAGCAATGACCCCCGAGAACTTGGCAGAGTGAAGGATGGGACAGATGCATGCGTGCATGCATGCATGGGTGCATATGTGTGAGAGTGCGTGCGTGTGTGCGTGCATGTGATGGGTGTGTGTGAGCATCAGTGTTTCTGAACACTTCTCAGTCTTACCGAGAAGCCCTGACAACCTCCACGGTGGAGTAGGTATGCAACTGTGCCTGCCACTCCGGTTGTCCAGGCCTCCCTCCCAGGAAGGCGAATGGGAGGGCGTTCACCCTCAGCTCCTCCATCTCTCTTCATTAATCTTATTTGCTGTCTTCAGGGTCCTGCCTGGGTCCTCTAAGGAGCCGTTCTGAATATGGAGTCTCTGCTTTCTTCAAAGCCAGCCAGTTGGAGGCCTTACCAGGGACCTATGACCCACCTGTGAACTGCTTGTGGACTGTGATTATTTCTGTTTTGAGTCATGTGTGCATCACCTCCCACCCAAGGGGGAAGAACCCTGAGGGCAAGACCTTCCCCTTCCCTTCCCCTGGCCTGCCTGGAGACTTTGGAGACACTTGTAAAGAAGAATTCATTTGCCTCCACCCAGTCACACTCAACACATTTAATTCTGACCCAGCTATGGAAGATGAGACTGGATTAAAAAAAAATATCCATTTTTATGGTGACCATGAAGTCAACGTCTCCTATAAAGTCACAGAGTGCAGAAATGGCCTGGGCTTCCTTCCCCAACACACAGTATATGCTGACAGTAGAGATTTCCCCAGAGCAGGCAGGACAAGGCTCAAAGGCTTTGATTTCTCAGCGGATAGGCCATGTATGAAGGTCCATTTGGTTCTGAGTTCTTGAGGCAAGAGTGTGGTAGAATCTGCCGAGATGTTAAGATAACAGCCGTCAGCTCCCAGAGGCACCGGAACAAAACGTATGACTAATAGGGAAGTAACGAACACTGTTCTATCTCTTGCAGCCCTTCTAGAGGAAGAAGACACGCTGTTGAGGTGAAGGGGGAAAGTCTGGGAAGAGAACACACACACTGTATAGCACGTTCCTCTCACAGGAGTGCAAAGGGCCACGTCTCACACAGGAGCCGGACAGTCTAAGTAACTGCACTGGCTAGAAATGAATAGAAAGGCCGCGAGCAGGAGAAAGGCAAGGAGAAAGTTGCTGGTAATTTCACCAAGAGTTATGTTTGCTCAGAACTCAATTCCATCCAGGGCATCAAGGAGAAGGGGTGTGAGGCCAGCAAAGAAATGTTTCCCAAGGGTTGTAGGTGGTCTAGTTTACCTCATTAGACCCGCAAGGATACGAGGATCCTGGGGTAGCATCCTCCATTTACATGTGTGAATGGAGAGGCAAAAAGATGAACTTGCCTAGGGTCATAAAACAAGGGGCAAAGCAGAGGTGTGAACCTAGGCCTGCCTGATCCTCCCTCCCTGATATACCTAGGTGTCCCAAAGAGCTAGGCTGGGCTGACCTTCAGCTGCTGCCGCCCAATAGCTCCTGCGTGATTTGGATCACAGAAAGTTCAAGCCAGAAGAGATCATAGCCTTCATTAACCTCTGCTCCCTAGCAGCTTACCCTGCTCTCAGGAATGGCAGAGGAAGGGGATGTGGGCCATGTAGTTGTTTTTGCTCTTTTGGGGGGGCCCACCATCCAGCTCCGAAATAAATCACACACGGAGGCTTATTCTTAATTATAAATGCTCAGCCTTAGCTTGGCTTGTTTCTTGTCAGCTTTTCTTAACTTTAAAATATCCCATCTACCTTTTGCCTCTGTGCTTTTTTTTCTTACTTTTGTATATCTTACTTTCACTCTTAATCTGTGGCTGGCTGTGTGGCTGGGTGGCTGTGGGCTGGGTGGCTGGGTGGCTGGCCCCTAGCATCCTCCTCTCCTTGTTCTCTTGCTCTTTCTTCTCTTTCCTTTTCCTCCCAGATTTCTCCTTCTATTTATTCTCTCTGCCTGCCAGCCCTGCCTATCCTTTCTCCTGCCTTGCTATTGACCGTTCAGTTCTTTATTAGACCATCAGGTGTTTTAGACAGGCACAGTAACACAGCTTCACAGAGTTAAGCAAATGCAACATAAAAGAATGCAGCACATCTTTGCATCATTAAACAAGTGTTCCACAGTATAAACAAATGTAACACATCTTAAAATAACGTTCTACATCAGGGCCACTCATTCTGTGGAAGCCAGACCTTGGCTGGAGATTCTGGGCAACCAAGAGACATTGGGATAGTCCTCCCTCGGCAAACCTGTAGGGTTGCTTGGACAGCTAATAGGGAAAGACCTTTGAGCAGACTCCATGTGAGGCTCAGCTGGGGCAGAGAAGGCAGGGGCTTTGGGCCAACCAGGACCCAGAGGTGGCAGTAGCGCCCCTGAATTTGTGAGCAGGGCCGCAGGCAATTGCTGTGAACCAGCCAGGACAGAGAAGTCTCTGCAGGACTGTCCTGCTCTGGGCTGCTGTACTGCCACCCACGTGTCTACCTCAACCTGGTTTTATGCCTCTAGAAAGCCCGCTCCCTCCTCTTGGTCCTCCTCTGTGTAATCACAGGGCTACATGTCCCCAGCCTAGAACTTGTCACCCTGCACGGTAACTCTGCTTGGTGCCCATTTTCCCACTCTAGTGCAAGTTCAGTGCATACCAATTCTCTCTCTCTCAATTTCCCCAGCAGTGGGACTACAGCCTGGCATAGGATGGACAAGTCTTGAACTGGACAAGAAGACTGCGTTGTATACAAACAAGAATAGGGTGTCCGGCGAATAGCACTTCCTCCTCATCAGGGTCAACACAGCAGGCAGGTGAGTCAGATGGGTGGAGAGTCAAAGGCCACTTTGCTACTGCTGAAGACTGGGCTGGGTTGTTAGGTGAGCGGGCTCCTGTTCTGTAGTCCTAAGGTTCACTCACCCTGTCAGTTTTTAAAAACTCTTCGGGTGCTGGAGAGAAGGCTCACAAGTTCAGAGCACTTGTTGCTTTTGTGGAGGACTGAGGAACAGCACCCACATCAGGCAGCTCACAATGGCTTTAACTATAGTTCCTGGGATCTGATGCATTCTTCTGGCCTCCTTAGGCACTTGCATGTACACACACACACACACACACACACACACACACACACACACTCAGGCCTCTACACATACACATAAAATAGAAAAAAAATGAAATCTTTAACTTTAAGTTATTTATTTATTTATTTTAGGAGGTAAGATCTTCCTATGTTGATCAGGCTAGCCTAGTAGGCCTGGACTAAAGCAATCCTACTGCCTCAGCCTTCCAAGTGGCTGGGACTACAGGCCCACACTAGCATGCATGGCCTTACCTTGTCGTGGATGGCGAGGGGCCTAAGAGGAGTGAGTTGTGGGTGCGGTTGCCTAACCACACAGAGAGAAAACCAAGGAGGAATCGCCTTCACAGTGGCTGGGCGGCTGGGCGGCTGGGTGGCTGGGTGGCTGGGTGGCTGGGTGGGACACACTCAGCAAAGCTCAGGAGGCAAGTGGGACACCCTGGAGGAGTCAGCCAGGGGTGGGGAGGCTGGAGTTTGTCTACGGGGAGCCTTTCCTACAGAGCAAAGAGAAGATGGCGTCTTCGAATTTTATTGCCTGTGTGTATTTATCTCCCTCCCCACGTGGAAGTCTGGGACCACCTTTCTTTCTTCCTTTTAAGGCTGAGTTTTACTATTTAAAGATAAATGGAGATAAGTGGGTGAAAATGTGACATCTGACTCAGAGCCTGGCCTCTCACTGACCCTTGGGCAAGCTGCTTACTTTCTCCGTGACTCAGTTTCTTCTCCATGAACTTGGATGTGTTCCCACTCTCTGCAGTGGATTCTGCTGTCTTGTGACGTGTGCATGCCTCAAAGTCAGTATGCCATGTGAAACTGCACACCCGAACCCAAGGGGGTTACTATGTTCAACAATCTAAGAACACAAAGAAATCACATCAACACAATCAGAGCCATTTCCAAAAAGCCCACAGCTAACAACATGGCCAGGGGTAGAAGATGGAAACCGTTCTCCTAAGATCACAGCAAGGCAAGGATCCCCTCTCTCACTTCTCTCCAATTAAATTATAAAACGTCCAGCAAGCTGATTTTAAAACGTGCAAATCATTTGAACACACACTTCTCCAAAGATGATATACAAGTATGAAAAGATAATGACCATCCTTCATCTTTAGCGAAATGCATAGCAGACCATTAGGAGACATCATCTCACACCCCTCTGGATTCCACCGTACAAAAAAGAAACAAGGAAATAACCGGTGTGGCAAGGACGTGGGGGAGTTGGAGCCCATGTGTGGTGGGATTCAAAAACGGTGCAGTCACTCTGGAAAACAGTTTGGCGGTTCCTTAAAATGTTCAACATACAATTACCACACAACCCAGTAATTCCACTTCTGAGTATATATGCCAAAGAATTTAAGCAGGATTTTTTTTTTATTCCCGTGTTTGCAGTCAGAGCAGCCAGGCTCCCGGCAGCCAGGAGGTGGAAGCCACCCAAGGGTCCATCAGTGGGAGAACGGAGAAGTGGAATGCAGTGTATACACGGCTCTGTTTGTTTGTGCTGTCATGAAATACCCGAGGCTTGGTGTTTACAAAGAACAGGAACTTGGGCTGGGTGTGGTGACACAGGCCTCTAAACCCCAGCACTTGGGAGGTGGAGGCGAGAGGATTATGGATTTGAGGCTAGCCTGGGCTACATAGTAAGACCCACACCCATTCACACACCCCAAGCAAATCAAACCAAACAGCAAAAACACCACCCCCAAAGAAAGCATTTCAGAAATTAATTTTTCTCTATTCTGGAACCTGGAAGTCCAAAGTAAAGTCCCCGACAGAGTCTGTGTCTGGTGAGGGCTGCTCTCTACTTCAGAAACGGCTGAATCTCTGTGTTGACAGGGCAAAATGAGATAAGAGCATGTTAAAAATAATTCATCGTGACATGTAGAAAAAACCAGATCAGACCATAATAAAAAGGTAGTTTTTTTAAACATATTTAATGATGAGAATGCATAAATACTACAATAAATATATTTTTCCTTGAAAAGGCTCTGGAGCTGGTCTGTAGGGTGGGAGGGTTGTGCAAAGTCAAGGAAGGGCACCTGCAATCTCAGAGAATAGACACCCCTGTGACTGGGGTCATCAGAGAAGCCATCACACACGGTGGTTGGCTGATGATCAGTTTCTGGAAATGCCCTTGAAGACTCACTCAGAGGGATGCTTTACTCGGAACCTAAGAATCACTCAGCTCAATTGAGCCGACAACCCAGATCAACTGTCACAATATACAGCCCAGGTTCCCACAAACGCCTTCAAAAGCCTGATAGACTTTCAGCTCTGCGGAGCCATCTCTTCACAGTTCTGTGGTCTTGTAAAAGCAGCATTAGGTCAGCGGTGAGTGAACCGGTGCTGTGTGTCCCAACGAATCTTTGTTCATGAAAACTGCCCATCAGCCAACGGGCTGTGATTTTTCAATTGCTGGCCGAGTGTTTCTCATGTGGAAAGTCACCGGAGAGCTAAGTGAGATTTACTTTATACTCAAATTATTCCCTAACGTATGGATGGGTGGGAACAGTGTCACATTTTCAAAACACGTTGTTAGAGCACAACTGGTTGAAGCCTGTTGGCTGTTGTGGGGCTGGGGAAGTGAGCTACAGTATGAGGTCCCGAGTCATTGGTACTGCCACAGATACAGACATTAGAAACCACTGGCTCTCTTTCTCGTTGCTACTGGGAACACTTTAGATCAGTTTGGTAAAGTACTTAGAACACTGTTTGAAATGGTGAGTTTAAAGTCTTCATTCTTTTACAACAATTTTAGGTTTGCAACAAAATTCGGGGGTGGGGGGGTGCGGTTCAGAGATGTCCCCAACCCATGCTGTGCACAACTCCTGCTCCAACAACCTCAGCACACTCGCACATGACCATTAACGAGCCCACACTGGCACATCACAGCTGCTCAAAGCCCACAGCCTACCATATGGCTCACTCTTCATGTTGGGTGTCCTATTGTTTTGGACAAAATATAATGGCAGATGTCAATCTTTACAACATCACATAGAATAGTTTTACTGCCCTAAAAATACTTTGTGCCCCTTCACTGACTCCTGGCCACCACTGATCTTCCCACCATCTCCATAATCTTGCTTTTTTCATATCATACTCTTGCAATCACAAGCATATAGCCTTTCCAAAATGGCTTCTGCCACTTAAGACTCAACACTTTCTGAATAAAAGCAGCCACCGTTGCCAAATATAAAAACTATATTTTTAAAAAATAGGGGCTGGTGAGAAGGCTCAGTGGGTAAAGGCGATTGCTGTGCAAACCTGGTGACCTGGGTTCGATTCCTGGAACTTACGTAATGTTGGAAAGAGAGAACTGACTCCACAAGGTTGTCCTCTGACCTCTACACTGTGTGTACCCACCTCCAACAAACAGCACACGCGTGCACACACACCCCAATAATAAATACAACTTTTTAAAAAGTGGGAAAAAATACACATAATATTAAATGTACTGTTTCAACTAAAGCACACAACACAGCATGGACATTTGGTACATTTGTAGAACTGTGCTATCTTCATGGCTGTCTAGCTCGGGAATGTTTTCACCACCTGGAGAGGAAGCTCATTCCTTTAAGCAGTCAATCCCCATCCCACCATCCTCCAGCATCTGGAAGATCCTTAGAAAACAGACACACACACACACACACACACACACACACACACACCCCACACACACCCCACACACTCAAATGCACAAATGCACATGCACACATGCGTTCACATGTCTGAGGTGGAGCTGTGCTTATAGTCAAGAGTATACTGCATTCACTGTTGAATAAGTTCAATCTTGGTCATATTTTTGAGGGAGTTTTGTGCAGGCTTAGGTGTTACATATGTTTGGTAATGGACATCTATCAAAAGTGCCTCCCAGAATGCTGTGCTTCAGCCGAGAAATGAATGGTTGAGCCTGTAGAAAGATGGGCAGAGTGGAAAGGCATACATTTGTTATTACTGAGGCAAATATTCATCATCCGAGGAGTAGCTGCAGCTGGCGTCTTCCAAAGCGACAAGCAAGGGTCCCGTGGGACAGGAAAGGAGGACACAAATAGACGAAGCTGTGTTAGGCTTGGTTTCTGAGACATATTTAAAAAGATGGCCTGTCACATTGCAAGCAAGGCAACCAGAGGCGGGGGAGATTGTGAAATCCCTTGGAATAAACAGTGAGAAATTTCAGACTAATGAAAAGTTGGTGTGACTGGTTTGCACGTCGTGTGGGACTGTTTTTAAAGCATTATGGACTGAGTTTAACAGTGGTATCATCTCTCTCCATGGTGTGTAAATAACAGTGCATCTTACTGGCGACGGCCCTTAAAATGGTACTACAGTAGAATTATCCAGTTGGGCCATTCCCATTTATTTGTCTGTTTTCCCTCTGGACTATGAATGTTTATTTGTTGTTTTTAACTGGTGACGGTAGCTCTGGCTTATGTAACAGAATGCTCAAAATAATAATTGTTGCACCAAGACAGAGGTTGATTACCACTCAGCGTGTGAGAGCAGACACCCCAGAGGGTAGGACAGTTGGGTCACCAGGGTCTTGAGTTTTAGTTCCCTGCCATCACAAACACGGCGTTCACCTTCTGGCCCCAAAAGGCTGCTGGCTCTAGTCATCATGCTAATATGGAGGGAAGCAGAAGAGGGACACTTTGATGAATCCTTCTTAGAAGTCATAAACGACACTGTTGATACCCTGTTGGCAAGCACTTATTACAAAGATTCTAGATAGAAAGTACAGGCTTCTGTCTAGACATCGTGTAGCTAACTAAGACCCAAGGGCCCTGTTACTGGGGAAGAAGGGGCGAATGGACGCTAGGGAGAAGTGCCACAATTATTAAACTTCATGGTGCCAATTCAAGTGCATTGTGGGACCTCAGAGGGTCTGTTCCTTAAGTGCAATGGAGCTATCTTGTGGAGAAGAGGTGTGAGCTGTGCTTTGTGAGATAAGCAGGATTTAAAGTGAGAAGAAAACAGACAAGGGAGCAGGACTGGTGGTATTCACCTGTAACCCCAGAACTTAGGAGACAGAGGCAAAGAATTACGAGTTCAAGGCCAGCCTGGGCCACATAGTGAGCCTGAATCCCAACAACCAAACAGGCAAGGGTATTTGAGGCAGAGGATGACCAAGCCAAGGCCTGGGTGCGGGAGGGTTTTAAGGTAGGCTTGAGACCTGATTAAGTTGTCTTGGTCAGTGAAGGGGGGTTGTGTCCAGAGGAAAGGGCCACACAGACAGCTGGCTAGCAGCTGTGGTGCTGTGTGGTCAGCACGGACTCATCCAACCCTCGGATTTTTGGACTTCCTGTTGTGCACACCATGCTTGTCATGAGTATGCGGCGAGGATCCCACGAAACAAAGCAAGAGGAAGTCCTTGTAAACTACGGCACTCCACGTGGTACGTCTGAAAGATGGTTGAGCATCTGCCATCAGGGCACAGGCCGAGGGTTGCCATGGGAGGGCATGAAGGATGTGCTCCTCCAGTCCTTCTGCAGGTGAGCCACCACTTACCTGTCCCCTCGGGTGGGAGGGGGACTTTGGAGAGAACAGGCAGAGCAAATTCAAACAAAGGGACAGGAATTTTCAGCAGGACACAGCCAAGACACACACGAGTTCCTAGGATGGAAGACAAGGACGGGTAGAACGGAGGAGGGACGGTTCTGGGTTGTCCTGAGGCCCATTTTTCTCTCCCTTCTCTAGGAAGCACAGAGGCACAGTGCTAGCCTGAGGCCAGTTCAAGGACCCCGGGCTCCCTGGAGTCGACCTGCAAGGTTCCTAGATGCCTGGGTTAGAGCAGAGGGTATAGGGGAATGTGAAACACACAGCTCACTTTGGAGCTCTGGGGAGAGGGCAGGCCTCCCCTCCCTCCCTCCTCTCTCCCTCCCTCCCTCCCTCCTTCCCTCTCTCCCTCCTTCCCTCCTCCCTCCATTCCTCCTCCCTCCCTCCCTCTGCTTGGCTGCCTCAGTCTCCCGCAAGTCACTGTTCAGAGTAAAGCCCTGGGCATAGGCTCTGAGCTGGCCTGAGGAACACAGCCGGGGCCACTCGGCATCAAGTCGGAATTGGTTCCTTCTGCAGAGTGGATAATAGCATTATTCTTTGTAAATGAGGACGGCAAAGACCGAAGCTAGAGCTGAAAAAAAAAAATGTCACCCGAGGTCAGGTTGTCCAACACGCACAGAATACAGAGAGGAGCAAGCCCTTAACACAAAGCTACACAGGCAGGCTTGACTTTTGAAGACCTGCTGGTCAGTCAGTGTCTTGAGTCTGACTTGCCTGAGCTTCTCAAGTGTGTCCTCAGTGGCACTCCCAACAGTCCTGGGGTGGAGGTAAGAGAATTCCGATTTATAGGTAAGCTGAGGCTGACGAGTGTCTTGCCCAAGGTCACAGGACCACTTGAGGTAGAGCTGGAGCTGAGAAAGATCTAGACTCCCTTTCTCTGTTGTGTAACTTGGCAGCTTACCTTCCACAGCAGGAATGGCATTAACTATGTTAGGCCAAGATGGCTGCTGGCCTTCCCTCCTCCCAGCCCCAAACAGCTATTGCTGGATAAGGGGTCACCTCAGGAGCCCTTGAGTGTCTTCCTGGTCCGGCTGGTTCATCCCTGACTAAGACATTCTTTTTCCTGGCAGGAGTTTGGTTTTCCATGGGTCACTCTTTTTAATTTATGTCCTCTTCTCTCACCCTCTGCCCCCAAGCCACCCTCGGTTCCTGACACCTTAGTTTAGCTGAGTGTGGCAGCCACTCCGTCTCCTTCCGTAGCAGAGGCTTCAGGCAGCTGCTACACAATGCCATGTGGTCTGATGTGGGACATGAATATTTCAGATCTGAGTTGTCCTTTAGAGACTGCAACATGTAGTTCCCAGAGAGATGGGGACTCTGGTTCCCCTATGACAGGGAGGTAAGAAAGATGTGTTGAAGGGTGGGAAAGACGATGGGCTGGGAGTAAGGACACCAGCAAATTCCCAGCTCCTTCAGGGCTGGTGTTGGGAGATTGTTGCTGGCCCTTGAACATAAGCCAGCCCCCCTCTTAGACCCATCTCAGGCCCCTGCTCCCAGCACATGTCTCTTTAGTAACAGCAGCAGCAGTAACTGGTCTCTGTCTGTGTCTCCATAGTTAGTCCCTGTGAGCTCACTCTACCCTTAGAGCACCCTAGTGTTCCCAATGCTTCTCTCTCTGTCGGGAGGCATCGCTGTAGGAGAGAGGGGGCAGTCATGAAGCTGTCAATATGACTGAGGCAGGAGGACCCCAAGACAGCAGGGTGTTGAAATCATCAACCAGCTGCAAACATGTCAGTCTGGTGTGGTGCCCTGGGAATGAGTGCACATGACCAACTGGGCTGGACCTCAGCCCTGGGAGGGACACTCTAAGGAGTGGCCACAGGTGGGAGTCCAGAGACAGGGGACTGCCCTCAGCTGTCCCCTTAGTTTGCCCAGAAGATACAAGTGGAGGGGCCTTCAGTGCCAAGGTGTCAAAGGTTAAAGGGACTCTGCTTCCCAGAGTCTAAATGCAACTCGGTGTCCTTTAGGGCAAGGCATCCCCCCCATGTCCTTCTCTCCAAGAAGCTATTGAACTGGCCAGTCAGTCACCGCATGGTATAGGGTATTCAAACACTTAAAGTTTCTGAGCATCATCAGAGAGGAGGCCATGCCCACTCCTGCCTGCTCCACGCTGGGCCCCATCCCCAAGGAGAAGATTCTAGGGGTACAGTGCTGTTGGTGTGGCATGAGCCATAGAACTTGGGCAGAAAGGACTATTTGGGGCCAACTTTCCTCCCAGGGGCTCTGAGAGAGGTGGGTACTTGGAGTTTCCTGGATTGACCTTCAGGACCTCAAGGTAGAGTTCCGGCACTCACTCACAAAGCAGTTACTGTCTACTGCGTGCCAGTCTCTTTTGATGCTGCGTTCGTAGTCCTGACCCACACGGACTTTAATGGCTGGCAGGGAGGTCATAGAAATAATGTGCGATTACAGTCAAACGTGACACAAACTCCATTGGGGAGGAATAGTCTAGGTTCATAGGTGGGTTAAGTGAGATACTCTAAGAGCAGGATCTTATGGCCTGGAATTCCTGATCCTCCTGCCTCAGATTCCTGAATACTGGTAATACAGGCATCATCATGTACCACCACACTCAGCTCTCTACCCTCCCTCTCCCCCTGACTCTCTCTGTGTATTTTATTTTTGTTACATAGTTGAGGTACCACATACATGGCTTTCTTACTTCCCTTACACCCTTAACATAAGCTGTTCCCATAATACCACAATGCTTCTGGTTTTACAGGCTGCACACATTCCATCAAAACACTCTATCTTTCTGGGCCACTTTCATACGGTGGCTTTTTCTGGGTGGTTCCCTAGGCTCCTCCGTTGCCTGTGAGATCCCAGGCCTTGATAGCCCTGGTGCCTAAAGCATCCAGAATCACTTGGGGAGACCAAAGAAGATTCCGGCGTCTGAAGCCAGAATGTAGGAAGCAGGATGGGGTGGGGGACTGTGTATTTTAAAAGCCACCCTGCATCTTCAGAAGCCATGGTATTTTAAAGCCTCCATGGCTGTACAGATCCTTCCAGGAACTTAAAACAAGATGCTTCATCTTAAACTAGACAGTGAAATACCTATCTTGCAGAGCCATTGGGGGAGAAGCTTTGTGGAGCTCAGGAGCAAGCTAGGGGCAGTGTTTATAACTGAACGGATTCTTGGCCCTACGGCTTAGGTTGTAGTGTTGTCTTCCCTCCATGGAGAGTGTTAGAGTCCAGGTTTCCTTGTCTTCCTCAGCTTCAATGTAGAAGGCATGCTCGGCTTTTCAGGCATACATTTACCGAATGGCACAAAAGGAAAGTCAGAATGCGTTGAGCATGACTTGTGCAATGCGTACTCAGGACTCTCCGGGCAGGGCGAACGACCTTGCTGACCAGGGAGCCCTGGAGACGGGAGCTTCCAACAGATGTGGAGGAGCAACCAGTAGGAACACTCCCTAGCCCATCAGGGATGGGGTTAGACTCAGGAAGGGAAAGAGGAAGTTAGACTATTCTGTAGTTAGCCTGTGGTTGTGGTCCGGTAAAAACTGTTTCTGCTTGCTCATGAGATAAGCACAGAATTTCTGAGTAAATACCTAGAAATTGCGACCACAATTCTCCACCAGGCCCAAGGCACGATCATTTTTCTAGAGATTCGTTTTGATAACATTTCACAAAGCATTGACCCACGGTGGATGAGGTCTTTCAAAGTGGTCCTTCACCATCAAGAGCTTGAGATGCACACCCTGCAGCTGCTCAGTGTGGTATCTTGTGGCACGTCTGTGGTGTCTGAGAGACCCCCTCTCTTTTGTCGTTTGTCGTTGGGACTGTGACTCTGCAGGAAGAGTCCCGGAAGAATCCGGGGGAAATCCAGATGTCCCCAGGAAGACGGGGCTGTGAAAGCCTGAGGAGAAAACTTGAATGGCACGCTCCTGGAATGTCTCTCTCCCTGCAGACAACCTCTACATCCCACATGGCATCCGCCTTGCCTTCAGCCCCCCTGCTGTGGCTGATGTCCTGTAAGTTGAGCTCTTGCTGTAGACTGAGTCTGCCGCTAGCTGCTCTGAGGCAAACCAAATGGAGACATTTTTGTTAAGCGCTTCCTCAGATGAACTCATTTGCTTTTCCCTGTGGCCTTGTGAGATACGCTCTATTTTTAATCTTCAATCTCAAGACAAGACGGCTTTTCAAAATCAGCCTGTAAGTGGCGGAAGTGGAAGCCGCCTTCCAGACCGCCCATTCCAGGCCCGGGATCCAAACCAGCTTTTGACATCATGGCCCTGCCTTCCAGGGGCTTAACATCTGGTTGGGTTGGTGAGACCCTGAGACTTAGCAGTCTGAGAGTCCTGACTGTACACCCAGGAACTTAGAGAAAGGAAGACGTCTTGGGGCTAGGAAGGCAGCCATCTTGGGCCTGCCCCTCACAGGCATACTCATCCAGTGTTCTTATACCTTCCCTCTATGATCCTGGCTCCACTCCCTCCTCCCTAGAGCCCCAGAGGGGTGTCTATGGCTTCATCCTCACGGTCAGCTTAGAGATATGTATGAGGCCCCTGTCACCTGGTGCAATAATGACGGGGATAAGTGGCTATCAGTCCCCTTAGCTCCTCAGGCCCTGGCTCCCCTCATCACCTCATAGCCGCTCAGCCTCAAGCTGTCTCCTTTGCCTGGGCTTTTCCTTCCAGAGGACGATAGAGATCCATTGAAAAATGGCTGGGGCAAGTCTTTGCAAGCTCTAAGGGAAGGGGCTCTGCCCGGCCTGGCTTCTTATTGACTCTAGGCCTGTTCAAGTCTTGCTCGGCCTTTGAGGCTGAGCTGAGTGAGGCCGACTGCATCCAGACAGAAGTCCCTGCGCTGGTGTGGACCCGCCACATGGTGATGGGTCCTAGAGAGCCGTGGCCATGCCACGTAGCCCTACCATCACACTGCCCCATCCTAGGCCATGCCATGCCATGCAGCCCTACCATCACACTGCCCCATCCTAGGCCATGCCATGCCATGCAGCCCTACCATCACACTGCCCCATCCTAGGCCATACCATGCAGCCCTACCATCACGTGGCCCCATCCTAGGCCCAGCCTATTCCTGACTTTTCTCTAGCACTTGAAGACTCCCCAAGTCTTTCTGCTGGGATCAACAGACTTGCGGGTGGGGGGGGGTCCCCCTTAACTACCCAGAAGATGGCCTGAGGAGAAAGTTCTTGTGATTCCCTAGTGAGAAAAAGACATTGAAAAAGGCCAAAAGAACAGGCCAACACCACAGAGCTAGTCAGTGGATTTTAGCAACACAGTTCACTCTCAAGTTTTGATGTCCAGGGTGTTCCCCAGCCTGCCATGCTCTCCCAGAGCACCCCAAAGCTGAACAAAGCCCAAGCATATGTATCACCCTCATTTCATCTCTTATTTTATTCTTTCATTAATTTAAGAAATTTCATACTAGGATATATTGTACATGGGTCCTATCCCTGTGTGGACTTCACTTTTTTATTTTTCCTGTCTCCAGGTCCCTGTTCTCCTGGCATCTGAGTCCTCCCAGAGCCTTTTCAGAGCTCTCTGTCCCCAGCAGCCTCTCAAAGCCCCCTCCGTGAGCTTGGTGGAGAGAGCTCCAGCCAGGGCTGCCGGAGCAGATCCTATACCGTACATATGTCCTTGGGATCCTGGATCAGGAGGGCAGGGCTGTGTTCTTGGCAGGACAAACAGTCCCGGTTCTGAAGGCCCCAGAGGCCAGGACAGAGTTTTAAATAGTCAGCGACAGGCCGATTGTGTTGTCAGCGTTGACTGCATCAGGTTTAATTGTTGGTTGGTGCTGAAATGATGAATGAATGAGAGGAGGCTTTAAATAGGAACCCGACGCGTTTCAGCCTCACCCTGGGTGGGAACTCTGAGTGCCTGTGTCTCCTGTTCAAAGAGGCCCCCGGAGGCAGAGGCTGTGGAGGGCTGCCAGGCCCAGCTCCACCTGCTCCATAGGGGCGGATCTGGAGTTCCTGGACAGAGATCCAAGGAGGGCCCGATGAGGGTTAGGGAAGATGAGAGCTTGATGATATAATAATCCATGGACCAATCCATCTCTCCATCTGTCATTTTTCTCACTGAGCCTGCCTGTCACAGGCCCCATGGTGGCCCACCTGCTGCTCTCCTGGCTCCACTTTATACCCTATTCATCAGAAGAAAGCACGTTTATATAATCGGAGTCCAAACTCAAATGCCTTGGCTCTGTTCCCAAACTAGCTGTCACCAGGCTCCCAGGCTCCCTTTGCCGGCCAACCTGAGGGATGGCCTATCTGACCCAGTGAAGGCCAGGAGAGGAGAGGAGATGGCCAGGAGAACACCAGCACTGTGCCAAAGAAGAGCTTGGGTTGCAAATGGCTTCTTGAGCTCCTCCTCAACCTCACAGCCTGCTGGGATTGTTCAAGGGAAGGCTCTAGAGGGAAAGGCAGGAAGCTTTGAAGGGCAGGCAGCGGCCTTCAATGGGTGCTTCTGGCTGAAGCATGGGCCACCTTCTCAGCCTCCAGCCACAGTTCTTGTGGGTGAGTGGTC
>CABHPH010141330.1:0-27517 GCA_902168325.1 Peromyscus nudipes | reverse complement strand
TATTTTTCAGTCATAAAAATTTATGGACTGAAATAGCTATGCTATCAATTATTAATACAACAAAGAATAATTTAATCAATCTAACTTATATATCCATTCCTTAAATATTTATCCTTTTGTATTGTGAAAATTTGAAGTTGCTATCTTTATAATTTTGAACTTCACTATATGCTGCTATTAATTGTATTTATCTAGTTACCGAGTGAATCTAAAAATAATGTAACTTCTGACAAATGTTCTATCCATGAACCTTTCAGTTTCATTTTCCTTTTGATAACCCACACTGTGTTGATGCTTCTGGGAGTTCTAATGTTTTAGAACCCTTATATGTAGACACACCCATAAAATAGACACAAACAATATTTACATGATAACCTGCCTGGATTATACCTACAGCAATGTTACAGAGCTTTCCCTTTCCCCCATAAAGTAAATTTATCATGAATCATATATGAATATTTTAAGGGCAAAAACTACCATCATAAAATATGAGATCATCTAAAATACAAATCCTCCAGACACTCAAAAATCAGACTCTAAACAGCATCAGTACGAAAATATGATGGTAAATAGTACTTACACAGCAATCACATATTCAGAAGAGTGAAGGTATTTACCCCCATACCTCATGTTTGGTTAGTTACTGACTATATCCTCAAAGAAAATATGAAACTTGGAATGCTTAGGTCATAATATTCACATTTGCTTTGAACTCTGCTTTCTGATTTAGATTGTGTATAAACTGTTTACAATACCTAAAGGAAATGTGTAAGAATTTGTCTACTACCATGAAATTAAAATACAAATGAAAATGAGAACTATATGAGACTCCGGAGTTTATTATTAGCAACTGTGAAGAATCATAATTTTTACTATTCCTGTAGACACTAGAAACATGTGCACCTACATTTGTATTATCTGAAAAGATCTCCAATAGAGAAGGCTGTCATGTTTCAAGAACAGCATTTAGGGAATGATCTTACTGTGCTGATATGAGCTGGAAAGGATCACTAATGTGTCAACAGGTTCTTTGACAGGAAGTAAGGAAGCCTTAGATATCTGAAGGCTTTTACGACAATCCAGAAATGTATCATTAATCAACTTGTCACTAATTAACACTAGAGTGATTTGGGTGTAATTTATTTATTCAATAACAATTTGATTATGTAATTTAATTTATATTAGATTTCACTTTAAAATAGATGATAAATAAATAATATGCTGCCAGATTGGACTTTGATATACTCAGTATTTTACCTCAGTAATTTAGAAGCAATGGCCCATAATTAAAATTGGGCATGTGGTTTTTATAGTAAGATTTATTAGCTCAAGCTATGCTCATTCACTTACTATCATCTATGCTCTGCTGGTACAGTGGCTGATTTTGGTGCAACACAGATTTTTTTGTACCAGAAACATTATAGTTACATACAGCCCTTTATAGAAGACTTCAGTCTCATTGGTTTGATTAGAAACAGAATGTTTAGTGCCAGATATCTTGGTCACTATGTAATTGTATAAAGTATGAAGAAGGAAAATTAAAAAAAAAAAACAATGACCTCTTCTCCTTGCCTGACCTTTCTATTCCCCTGCCTTAATTATGAAACTACTTCTAAAACACAAGACCTTTCTTGAAACTGGTTCTCTACTCACCTATATGTACTTCTGGGCTTTTAGTAATTATTGGTTTTAGGAGTATAAATCAAAGGCTGTGATTATGACACTCAGTTGGTTCTGACCAGCTCAGTGACATAAGGTTCTTGTCCATTTCTCCAAGTCTTCATGTAATGTTAACTTCTCATACTCCTAATAGAGGTATTGCTGAATTCTGTTATGGCTGTAGCCACATTATTGAAAATAACAGAATAGAAGGTTACAAGTATGTCTTATTCAAGATTCAGTATAATATTGATAATATTTTCTTCAAATAATAAAAATAATTTGTGGAGGGGAAAACAACAGCTTGCTAAACTGATTGTAAGATTTCAAAATTTATGTGTCTTTTCCAACATAGTCCACCCTTGAACACTGCAGGTTATTTGCAGGGCTGTTGATTATGCTCCACAACTTATTGGTAAGACCCTAGTGAAGACACTATATTTTTATTTTTTTAAATTTAATTTTATTTAATTAACACTTTTCATTTATTTTCCATACTGACCACAGTTTACCCTCCCTCTTATCCTCCTGTTCCATCCCCTGACAACCATCTACCCCTCACCCCTCAATCCACTCCTTCTCTGTCTCCATTTAGAAAGAGTCAAGCCTCCCATGGGCTTGAACAAAGCAGGACACATCAAGTTGAGGTAATGCCAACCTCCTTCCCCAACATAAAGCCTGGGCAAGGTAATCCAGCATTGGGAACAGGTTCAGAAAAAAAAACAGCTAAGTGCCAAGAACAGGTCCTGATCTCACTGCTAGGAGCATTACAAACAGACCAAGCTATACTACTGTCACTCACATGCAGAGGGCCTAGGTCAATCCTATGCAGACTCCCTAATGGTTGGTCCAGAGTCCATGTGCTCCCATGAGCACAGGTCAGCTATCTCTGTGGGTTCCTCCATCATGACCTTGACCCCTCCTGACTTGTACATTCCCTCCTTCCTTTCTTCAGAAGGACTCCCTGAGCTCAGCCCAGTGCTTGGCTGTGGATCTCTGCATCTGCTTCCAACGCTTACTAGACAAAGGTTTTCTGATGACAATTAGGATAGTCACCAATCTGATTACAGTAGATGGCTAGTCTACAGAATGAGAAAAAAATCTTCACCAACCACATATCTGACAGAGGACTGATATCCAAAATATATAAAAAAAAAAACTCAAGAAACTAGATATCAAAATACCAAATAATCCAATTAAAAATGGATTACAGATCTAAGCCGAGAATTTTCAGCAGAAGAATCCCAAATGGCCAAAAAAACATTTAAGGAATTACTCATCATCCTTAGTTATCAGAGAAATGCAAATCAAAATGACTCTGAGATACCATCTTACACCTGTCAAAATGGCTGAGATCAAAAACACTGATGACAGCTTATGTTAGAGAGGATATTGAATAAGGGAACACTCCTCCACTGCTGCTGGGAGTGCAAACTTGTACAGTCATTTTGAAAATCAATATGGAGATTTCTCAGAAAAATAGCAATCAATCTTCCTCAAGACCCAGCTATACTAATCTTGGGCATATACCCAAAGGATGTTTGATCATACCACAAGGACACTTGCTCAGCTATGTTCATAGCAGCATTATTTATAATAGCCAGAACCTTGAAACAACCTAGATGCCCTTCAACCGAAGAATGGATAAAGAAAATGTGGTACATTTACACAATGGTTATTAATAAGCTAAAAAGAACAATGGCCTCATGAAATTTGCAGGCAAATGGATGGAACTAGAAAAAAAAACATTCTAAATGAGGTAACCCAGACCCAGAAAGACAAACATGATATGTATTCACTCATAAGTAAATATTAGGAGTAAAGTACAGAATAACTCACCTAAAATCCACAGTCACAGAAAGCTTAGACACCAAAGAGGTCCCAAAGGGGGATGCATGCATTTCCTTGGGAAGTGTCAATAGAAAGTTCTCCTGGGTAAACTGGTAGGGGGTATAATAAAGTAATGGGAACTTGAGGGAGCAGTTTGGGTGTGCTGGACCTAGGAGGAGTGTTGGGGGTAGGACGGAGGGGGGAGAGTAAAGAAAGAATCATTTTGAAGGGTGGGCATTTGGGGGTTAGGAAGAAACCTGGTGTCAGGGAAACTCCCAGGAACCCACAGGGGTGACCCCAGGTAAGACACCTAGCTGTAGCTGAAAGTTTTCCTGTGTCCCACCTGGCCTGCAATCAGGACAAATCTCTCTTATCTCCTGGTCCCGCAGCTGCTCGGACACAAATAAACACACACAGGCTATTATTATTTTTAAACTATGACCACGGCAGGATTCTTGTTATCCATTTCTTAAATCTTAAATTAACCCATTTCTATAAATCTATACTTTGCCAAGTGGCTTGTGCCTTACCAGTACTTTTACATCTTGCTTCTCATGGTGGTGGCTGCCAGCATCTCCTCTGCTCTGTCTTTCTCCTTCCTATCTGTTTGGATTTTCCTCCTGCCTCCAAGCTGCCTTACCATAGGCCAAATGGCTTTATTTATCAACCAGTCAGAGCAACATATTTTCACAGCAAATGAAAGATGTTCCCCCATCACCTAGCAATAGAGGAGAGGGTGACTGAAAAAAACACTATATTCTTCTGTCATCAATAATAGAAAAAACGAACTGGTGAGTAACCATAAGCTTGACAAGTACTGACTAGTATTCATAGAGCTGAAGGAGTAAAACAATTTTCAATCTTACCAACAATGAGCCACGAGAGCTACAATACAATAGGAAATTGCCTTCAAAATATACCCAGTGGTATAATAGTGGCATGAATATCATGAGAATAACCAAGTTATTTTAATTTTGCTTTAAGGGTTGCTCTATGAGAAAAAACCCATAGCTGACATTATTAATAAGGCCCAAAACATAAGACTAGATTGATCACTGAACCAAGGGGAAAACCTACCACAATTAATCTGCTAAATGAACACAGCAGTAAAAGGATTCCTAATGACACATTACTGTACTTGTAGATAAGTATATAACTGAAATCTCATCAGAGAAGCTTGTGCTATACGCTTAGACTTAACAGATTCAGAAACAACAGCATGAGGACTCAGAAGCTAACATTTGAAGAGGTCTTGGGAATGTGAACAACTAGACAACATACAGAAAGTGAAAGAATATTGAGCACTCATTCCTAAAAGAAATGTTTCTACCACACCTGTCCCCTCAAGTCTCAGGGCTCTATATAAGTGGAAAGAAGAAAGATTACAAGAGAAGTGGTGGATAACACCAAGGAAACAGCCTTCAGACACAAGAAGGCTGGTGCACATATGAACTCACTGAGAGAACGACAGCGTAAGACCTGCATGCAATATCATAGCATTGATAAAGAGAACTGGGCACATATTTCTACTCCTAAACAAGAAGCTTTGTTTGAGTTATACTTCCAGGAGAAAGAAAATCATTTTACTTTAATAGAGTGCAATGGCTGTATCAGTCATATTCCATAGCAAGTCTTGTGATCAGGAGTAGCTGGTCAAAACACAATGGACTCCATGGTTTACTGTTGTTGGTTTTTGTATTTTCTTTTTTTAAAATTTTTATTTGTGTATTTGCTTTAAAAGAGAGAAACATTATGAAGTTGAGAGGGTTTGCAGCAGCCTGGGTCTGGGAGGAAATGAGTGAGGGGAATGGGTATGATCAACATATATGGTTTGAAGAATTTTTAAGCTTTCTATTTAATTATCAGAAACTAAATCACTTTTAAAACATCATCACATTTATGCTGTTTCATATTTTATCATTAAACTTGGGTATCCCACTATCCAGATACATCTAGATATGTTCTTGATTAAAATGAGATCTACTGCTTTTTCAGAGAAATGCTTTTTGATACTTAGAGACACTTGCCATAAGGTATTCTTGCAAATGGCACAATCCTCAGCTCCTGGTAAACTTTCTAATATAATTGCAAATGTAAAAAACTAGAACCTATTCAAATTATCTTTTCAGGCGATTTATCATACAGGAACCAAAGTCATAAAAAATGGCAATAGCTGAGAGGAGTAATAAAATAAGAACTGAGTCACCAACATGTAAAAAGATCAATATTAATTTAAAAATATCTCATAATTGGCTACCTTGATTGGAACTAGAGACTCTCTCTCTCTCTCTCTCTCTCTCTCTCTCGTGTGTGTGTGTGTGTGTGTGTGTGTGTGTGTGTGTGTGTGTTTCCATGTGCTGGTGCTTACAGTTTAGTGTGCACCAAGAGGTCAGAGGCTGATATCAGGAGTCTTCTTCAAATTCTCCACTTTTTTTTTTTTTTTTGATACAGGGTATCTCACTGAATAACATTTGACCTAACAGAAAAAAACGAGCTGACTCTCCCAGGACATCTGATCTGTAGGTAACTTCAAATGCCATTTCTAATACACATGGCTGAAAAGTTATCATTTTTATCAGATTTCTAAAATTACATTTTATTTATTTCACTTTGGGGATCGGAGATTGCATCCATGACACATTTTGTGTGGAGGCCAGAGATTAATTTGTGTGGTCAGTCCTCTTCTGAAATTTGGGCCCAAAGGATCAGTTTCAGCTTGTCAGGCTTGGCAGCAAGTGCCTGCACCTAGTGTTTTCAGATCTGATTTTTCTTTTTCCTTTCATTAAAAATATTTTTTTCCCTCACATAATATATCCTGATTATGATTTCCCCTAGATCTATACTTCTCCCAGTCTTTTAATCATAAAACCATAGAATGTGTAATTGTGCCTGACACATAATAAATGATAGCATTATAAAAATTATATTTTGATGATCAATTTGTAGATATTTAATACACAGTTATTATAGTAAATATAATAGTAAGATTATTTCATGTATTCTGTGGACAAGCAATTTTTTAAAGTACGTAAATATTTTATTGAAATTACTAGAGTATTTAACTAGCAAGAATTGCTTTTAAAAATTTGAACATTAAAATATTCATTTTGTTGTTTTGTTATTGTAGTATAAGGCAAGTATATAGGAAATAGACTGTTAGTAGTATTTTAACTTTGAAGTATCCATTTTAGAGTATTTCTCTCTTTCCTCTACAGCAAATTAAGATAATCCTGGAAAATTCATTATGAATAGATGCTGCTCTTCACAGGTTAGACAGAGGAGCACAATAGCCTTCCTGTGAACTTTAGCTGAAAGTAGCGTATCCTTATCACTAATATTAATAATTAAAGTCATGATCTTCTTTTATATTTTTACCTGAAAGCTTTTTCTGCTGTTCAAATATTTTATTTGCTTGTTCTGAGGTTTGATCTCATATTAAAACCCAAGTATGGGTGAGAGAGCAAGTTGGCACTATTTCAAACAGTCCATGTGTTTCTAAAGCTTAAATACAGATTATTGGATAAATATGATTTTTCCTTTTATTAAAAATATTTGTTATTCCTACATAATATATCTTAATTATGTTTTGCCTCACTTGACTTCTCCCAGATCTGCCCATATTTCCCCTCACTGGGATCTACTCCCTTTATGTCTCTCATTAGAAAACAAACACGATTCTCAGGGATAAGAATGTAACAAATATAATAATGTGATATTATATAATAGACAAAACAAAAGCTAACACACTGGTGGCAAAGAAGACAAACAAACAGAAAGAAAATATCCCAAGAGAAGAACAAACTTCAGCAACCCAATCATTTGCACACCCATGAATCCCCCAAAACACTAAGCTGGATGCCATTTTATACACACACACACACACACACACACACACACACACACACACACACAAAGTGCAGGCACCATACTTGCTGCTTCAGGGAGTGTATACACTTTGATCATGTTCATTAAATAAGGACTTGTTTCTTAGTGTGTTCCATCCGCACTGGCTCTTACACTCTGTCTGCCTCCTCTGAAGCGAGCGATTTGAGGGTGATATCTCGTTTAGGGATGACTGTTGCAAGGTCTCTCACTATCTGCACAATGTCTGGCTGTGGATCTCAGTATTTTTTCTCATCTGCTGCAAAGGGAAGCTTCTCTGCTGATGGCTGAGTAAGTCACTCATCTTTGAGTACAGCAGAATATCATCAAGAGCCATTTTATTGCTACAGTTTTTATTTAGAATAGCGGTATTTGGTTTATCACCATGTCTCTGGCTATTTAGTCTCAGATTTGTGGTAACCCAAGCAGTGTCAGCTGTAGATTCCATCTTATGGTGTATTTTGCTTTTGTTTATTTATTTATTGTTTGTTTGTTTCTCTTTCTTTGTTTACATCTGGGACTTGAACCCAAAGCCTTAATGTTTTTCACAAATGAATTTGTCATGCTTATAAATAACTAATGCACAATGATCTTTTTCAAAGTCATTATTTACCTTTATTTAAAATACTAATTAGTACCAGAAGTTTTTATATTCTAAAGGACTTCTGGTTATTTTATGAGTAACTCTAATTTGAATATAAATGTCCTCACATACACAAATGATGTCATTGTGATATTCATTCTCTTTTTCTCTGCTTGGTTTCATAATACCTATTTCTTGATACCCTGTATCTGCATAATCCTATGCAAAAATACATATCTTAATGAAGAAGTCTGGAGGGAGTTAAGGAAGATTGCAGAAGCAATTATGGAACTAATGACTATTATGAAAAATCTATTTGAAAAGGCGGAAGGAGATAGCTGAAGGAATAAAGAGAGTGTGTTCTCAAGGAAGAGAGGGAGGAGAAGTCTATGGAACTAAAGGATTTTCTGCACAGGATGCTCAGTTTTCCGTTTCCTACTAATGCTTGCAGAGCATCTACCCTTGAAAGGAGAAGCCCTTGATGGATGAAGTTGACAGCAATGAGCACACAAGTGGATTTTTAACCTACGGTGAGTGTTCAAATAAAAACAGATGGCAACTTCTTAGACACTAAGTACATTCCTCAGGAGATAAAGTAGAGTATTAAAACATTTCAGCATTGCACTGGAGCAGATAATTAGGGTAATTATAACTCTTCAAAGATACAAGAAATAGGATCTAAACCAGTATCTTTCACTTCAAAATGTAAAGATTTGGAAACTCTAAGGGAGCTAGGGTAAAGTCGTCACTTTATAAAAACAGACCTGTACTTAAAATGATGGCATGTAAGACTGACTAGAATGTGCTTCTAAGTTATATTCAAGTCTAAAGTACATAGTTCAGAAAATAAAATCACTTGTGTCTACTTATATGAGAAATGACAAAGTACAGAAAAGAAAAATTATCTAGCTAGTGTCGGCACAGAATATCAGATTATAAACACACAGTAAATAAGGCATATGTGAAAGGTGATTTATATATATATCAAGCCATGGGAAATAGTAAGGGATATAATATGAATGAATTTTGAAATGTTCACTGTTGTGACAGTGTATTGGCTGAACAGTCTCAGTGGTATCTTCCTCTCCTGAGTAAAATTACCTTTCTTATAGCCACATATAGAAGATGCTTGTTGATGTGCTAATAATAGTAAAATAGTAACAAGAAAATTATGATTTGCATATAATGTTTGCAAATGTTTTTCTATCGGGAATTTTGTTTTATTGAAACTAGATTTTTTATATGATATATTCTGATTGCACTTTCCTTCATTCTACTCCTCCAAATTTCTTTTTTCTTCCCTCCCATCTAGATCCACACCTCTTCTGTCTCTCATTAGGAGACAACCATACATCTAAGGAGTAATAGTGAGATAAAATACAATAAGAAAAATAAAAAAAAAACAAATAAACTGGAATATTACAAAATGAGCAAACAAGAAAAAGAACAAAAGAAAAAGCATAAGAAAATGAAGATGTTTGAAATATGGTAAAGACACACACACTTATACGCACATACAAGCATCATACTCACTTTTACACACCTACAAGCATATATACACAGAGAGTCACACATGCACACACACAGAATTGCACATATGTACACACACAAGCACACATACACACACACTCACACAGAATCACACATATGCATACTAAAGCACACATTCACACACATACACACACTAGCCAGACAAAATAATGGTATATATAAAAAAAAAAAACAATGGTTATCGTCTGTAACAGTGGTCCCAGAAGCCTATTGTGAACTAAATCTTTCTGTTCCTGTCACACTGTAGCAATTTGAACACTACAGTGCAATGTATTTCTCAGGTATTTGTTGTGATGTTGACATAAACAAACCTATTGTGCTACAAATTCTACAAAAGCTTAACACATACAGTTGTTAATTACCTTATGATGATGATAAATGACTATTACTTGTATGTGTATTTACTAAGATAGACCTTTATTATCCTTCCAGAACAGCTTCCTTGCATTTATTTAAAATTAATTTATTGTTAATCATATGTCAGTTAATCAAGAAGTCTAACAATCTTTTGTTTTACATTTTCTGTTGATTGCATCATTTTCTTTCAACATTATTGTTTTTCCAGTAAAAGGCTATGTTAAGTTACTTAAGTAGAGACAATTAGCAATCATTAAGAATTGTAAAGATGAAAAAATAGTGACGGTAACCTCTCATAAACTGGCTTGTCCATTCCATCCTAGTGATAATCACAAATAATGAGAATCAACTGATGGAAAATGTTAAACATTTTGCTTTATTTAAAAAGAAATACAGGGAATAAAAGTTTGAGAAGGATTGATACAAATATGGAGAAACTTCTAATGAAAAGAATTAAATAAGCTCTTCTCTTTCAGCATCATTATAATAATGAACAAATAAAAAAGTAATTTCTTATTGTAATGGCATGGGTGTGCTCCCCAACCTACACACCCAACAGTTCTTTTGCTAGAAGACTGGTCCTTTCTCCAGTGAGGTGACTTTACAGAGGGATGTCCTAACTTTAGTTCCATTATGATACGGCATCAGAAGGAACTGTTGGACTCTGGTCTCTCTGTCTTCCTGATTTGGATTATGATCGCTTCCTATGCATGCTACTGCATTGTGATGGCACTCATCAGGAAGTCCTTATCAGAGTGAAGGTTATATGGGAATTTGTTAATTACTATGCCTGTGACCTTGGGTCTTCCTGTTCAGAGATATATTTTTCTTCAGACTTAGAATGTTTCTGCTGTGGGATGGTCTGTATGTCAAATTGCTCTGATTGGTCAATAAGTAAAACACTGATTGGCCAGTTGCCAGGCAGGAAGTATAGGCAGGACAAGGAGGAGAAGAATTCTGGGAAGTGGAAGGCTGAGGCAGAGACACTGCCATCTGCTGCCATGACAAGCAGCATGTGAAGACACCGGTAAGCCACGAGCCACGTGGCAAGATATAGATTTATAAAAATGGATTAATTTAAGATATAAGAATAGTTAGCAAGAAGCCTGCCACGGCCATACAGTTTGTAAGCAATATAAGTCTCTGTGTTTACTTGGTTGGGTCTGAGCGGTTGTGGAACTGGCAGGTAAGAGAGATTTGTCCTGACTGTGGGCCAGGCAGGAAAACTCTAGCTACATGTTTCATATTATTACTTCTTTTTTTTCAAATTTTTGGCATTTATTTAGTGTGTATATCAGTTATTTCACCTTTATCAGTGCTAACCACTGTTTAAAATACTATTTATTCAATTTCTTTTTGTCGTAACAAATTTTACACACCTAGTGGGTTCATTCACATATACTTTTTGGCCAACAATGCTGAATATCAGAAGGATGAAATAGTTTTCACAGGGTGAATTTCTAGGAAAAATTATCTTCTATGAATTACAAGTACTGGGCCATCCCTTTCTTCCTCTTTCCTTTTCTAGATGCTTCCCTCCTTTCATGACTTTATTCACATGTGTCTAATATCCTCTGGCATAGTTACCTAGAATCCTATCCACTTTAACCCACTGCCTTTTTTCTTGATGACAAGATTTGTATCTAACCAGTTAATATAGGTAATACCTTTATATCAAAATAATATAGCTTAGCTATAAAAGTCTTTAATTTTATAAGGCAACATATTTATGGATTCAATGAAGAATTAAGATGTCAAATTATTATCATTCAGCTTATTATTTGGGCTTGACTGGATGGCTAGCACATTATTTGTCCGTGAATATTATTGATACTCTAGCAGAAATTTTACAATCTCATGGTGTCTCAGTCAGGCATTCCTATCCCAATCTTATGAAAGAAATCAATGGGAAATAATGCTGAATTGTAGTGCCCAGTTCCCTAACTATTATTTATTCTCCAAACCATTTCAGATAATTTGATCATAGTTCATTAACTCTTTCTCCAGGAAGATTTTGAGCATTCCCTCATGCCTGTCATGCCATTTCCCCCCTGCTTGTTACTAAGATTGCTTTATGATTAATATGAATCCTGATATTAAAATAAAACTAGTAACTAGCACTCAGGCTAGGAGAGCAGGTCAGTGTCTTATTTAGCCATCCTCAGAGAAGCTTCTTTCTTCACCAAATGGGAAAAATACAGAAACCCACATCAGACATTATACACATAGATAGAAAACGACCTTGGAACACTCGGCCCTAAAAAATAATGTCTTCATCAAATTCCTTGTGTCATGACTCAGGGCAGTCACAGAAGAGGAGGCAGAAGACTGGAAGAGCCAGAGGGTTGGAAGACAGCAAGATAACAAGGATCTTTAAATAAACACAATCAAAGCATATATATGAAGGCACAGAGATTGAGGAAGCATGCACAGGGCCTGCACAGGTCTGCTCAAGTTGGGGATTTAGAGGTAAGAAGAGGAATGGACACAGGCCTCCTAGCCTAACCCAGAAGCAATCTCCAGTTGCTAACAACTTGTAAATGAAAACTTTGTTTCGTCCAAGGGAATCTCACTGAGGGACAAACTGCTCTTAAGGGTAGGCTGCATGTCTAGCAATAGATGGCCAACGAACAGCAAACTCAAAGCCATCTTTGAAGGTTCATTGTCTCCTAAGGTCATGTCAGGGCTCTTGCTTTTAAAATGTTTTTATTGTATTAATTTTACTTTTATTTATACATTTTTCTTCTCTCTTTTTACCCTACAGGTTTTTTTCATATATATTATATTTTCCAGTGTAATGTTTTTATGGGATTTCTGAGTGTGAGAAAAAGTGGGTCTCTGTTTCTCAGGCCTTATCTTAGACTTCTCTCCTTTTGCTTGATTTGTTTAAGTCTGATGTGTCAGATTTTGTCTTATTTTCTCATTTTATATTTTATTATTATTATCCCTTAGAAGATTCTTTGTTTTCTAATGAGAGATTAAGCAGTTAGATCTGGATGGAGGGTACATAAGGAGACCTGGGAAGAGTAGAGGCAGGAGAAACTATGTTCAGTATATATTATATGAGGAAAAAAATCTATTCATTTTCAACAAAAGTAAAATAGAATAATATAAAATAGAACTAATAATGTTTGTTTATGTTTGAATATGAACATTAGTATACAGTTACATAAATGTTACCTGAGTAACATATGTAAATATGAGATTCCCATTTTATTTACAAGAAAGAACATAATATTAAATGGTTATTAGCAGCAGAAACAGAGGGAGAATCAACATAATTCATTATTTAGTAGGAACCAGGGAACAAAAAAATACAATAGTGGATTTCTTGGTTGTTTTTCTCAGTGAATCCCATGGGCAAGTCCGGTGATTTTATTTTAGTGAGGCTAAATAAGCCCTGGACACGAGATGGCTCATTCTTCCAGCATCCCAAGCAGAGAGAGCTAGACTTCATGTAATTTATAATACATTTTTGTGCTTTAATAACAGAAATATTTGAAAAGCAACAGTTCACTCTTTAGAGACTTTTTTCCACCTTCCATAACTGAAACTAGAAAACATTTAAAAATTTATAGTTTTTGACATATCATCCCTTTCTTAAAGGTTAAATTAACTCTCTGTTGCTCATCACCATTTACATCATAGTTTCACATATAAGCCTTCATTATGTAAAAATTATTAGTTACATATATCAAAGCAAAATTTGACTGTATATGGAAAGACTCAAAAAGTGTACTAACTAACTGGATAGAGACATTACTTTGTAGAATAAATTACTGCTTATAGATAAATAATTACAAATTCTAAAGAAACAAAAATAAATTAATGCATGTACATATATATTGGAAAAAAACTTTCTAATCTGTTTAATGATAAACAGTAGTAAACTGGTGTCCCTTCTTTCAAATATTTTGGTCTGGAACACAGCAGTTACTTTGTATATTTTTTTATTTATTTAACAAGTATAGTTTTATCAATTGGTTTAAACCAGTCGATGTAAAAGTAAACATCAATAAAAACAAACACATCTAAGCAAAATTAATTTTTAATGGGAAATCAGTCTTGTAAACACAAATATAAGCCACAATGACACAGGTCCCCCCTTAAATATAGACAGTACACTCCAGCAGAACAGAACATTGAAAAAATTATTTTCAGATTTTTTTTTCTTTTTGGCAAATCATATACTTTAGGCTAGTTTCCCAAATAAGTGGGATAATCTATAAATACTACACATTGATGTGGGTTGGACAAGATATCCATGTGAGTAATCTCTCATCCTTGTTTTCTCAGAGGTAATCAAATTTTAAGTTCCTTTTTGTTACATAACAGAACACATTTGCAACAAACCCACATCAGATCATCCACCACAACTACTTCCCGGTGACTTCCAAGCTTTGATATACGAGTTCTATAGAAAATATAATTGTTATTAAATAACCTGCAATTCTAATTAAGTTTTAGCACATCTTCTTGAAAGGAACTTGTAAGATATAGGCCTTGAAAGCAGTAATGCTGACAGAGAGTTTAAATAATAATTGACCCTAGGCATAAGTATTTTTTGTGACAGATTTAAATCCTGTATACTGTATATTTGATCACTTATTTAAACATTCACTAATTATCACCTGAAGTAATTGTTTGTGTCATGAGCTAAAATGTCAAATTTTGTCCTCTAAATCAAATGTTCACCATAACCGTGTGACCAATAGGTATTCCTTCAGTTCTATGTTTTAAATGAATCAAGACCCATGAAAGTCATTGGTCTTTTCAAAGATGTTGAAGGTCAAAAGTAGAAATTTAATAGTGTATTATTTTGCTTGTTTATTTTAAGCAAAAATATTTGGAAATATTTAGATTTCTGAAGCTTCTAGAAAAACTTCTCAGAGTTATCTTGGAGATAGACATATTTATTACTATTTTTGCATTACTTGGTGATAGCTAGTAGGGATTGAGTCTCTTATATTATAGATGGGGGAAAGCATTCAAATATTTAGAAATTAAATAGATCACAATAATAATATTAAAAAAACATATAGAGTACAATATGATACTGTTGATTTTGAGGGCCATGCTCATGATAAAATTGAAATATTTTTATATAAGAACATCCAGAGCTAATAACTGATACTAAAAGAAATTTAATGTATCTCACAACACTTTTCTGAAATTTTTCTGTTTACAATAGATGGTGATTAACAGAGACACCCATAATCAAAGTTTCAGAGAATAAGAGAGAACAGAATTCTAAGTCCTAAAAGAATATATAGACTACAGACCACGTATCAAGGGTAAGGAGTCATTGCAGAAGAATGGTTGGGAGGAGTTGAAGAGCCAGAGGTGGTAGATGAATAAAATGAAATATCTGCAGAACACAACAATGGTGCTGCTTATATGAACTCACAGTGGTTTTAACTGTAGGCACAAATCTTGTGCAAGTCTAAACCCAACTAAATCTTAACACGGATGAAGGAGTTGGGTACACATTTTCATTCATACCTTTGGAGTGACTGGAAATTACTGTGGAATGGTTTTTGTGTAAGATGTGAATATGTGTTGCTACTATTAGTTAACAAAGAAGTTGCTATGGCCTATGGCAAGGCAGAATAGAGCAAGTTTGAAAATCCAAGCAGATATAGGGAAAAGGAAGGTGGCGTGAGAGGAGATCCTGAGAGCCACCCAGGGAAGCAAGATGTAATGCAACATAGGAAAAGCCATCAAGCCATGTGGCAAAACAGAGATTAATAGAAATGGGTTAATTTAACATGAAAGAGATAGCCTGAGCCATAGACCAAACAGTTTGTAATTAATATTAAGCCTCTGAGTGATTATTTTAAAAGTAGCTGCAGGACTACAGGACCAGGACAGGACAGAGAAAAGTGTCTGGATACATCTGGTGTTCCAACATGGGGCAAGAATTTCCACATAAAACCCAAGAAAGCTTAAAATGGGTCCTAGAACACATAAAGTGAAAACAGCTTCCTAGTTATGTCTCTCATGCGAGCAGTCATATAGAGACTTTGTGGCATTCAGGCTTGACCTAGAGCATAGCAGATTCTGGCTGAGGTACAAAGAAGTGTCTCCAAGCTGTGCAGTATACTGCATGGCAGAATCAGATTTTGCTCATGCTGTCAAAAAGGGCTAAAAGATACACAGAACAAAGATGTCCAGCCAAAATGCCTCTAAACAGGTGCCAATGTGTTTTACAATGTAAGTAGGATTAAGAAAGAAATAAAAAATGTATGGACAGTTCTAGAATAGAATAGTTTAAAAATAAATAAGGTATTTAAAAAAAGAAGTAAAGAAATATAAAGAAGAGAATTAGTGACATACAGATGAGAAATACACAAGGAATATGGGTCCTGAACAGTATTGTGCTGATTTTGAATTTTTTAAATTCTGACAAGAAAAACAACAGCTTCTGAGAGATAGAGGAACTGATTACATACACTAGCAGAGATGTTTTGAGAATGCCTTAACTTTAAAACAGAAGTCAAAAAATATATTTCTATACTGAAACTTAAAAGACACCTTGCTTTGGAGAAGCAGTACTGCTTTTGTCTCCACAGGAAATAAGAGGCTGTGGATTGGTTCCAGGTTAAGATGGATCAGATTTGATCAAGGGAGACTTCCTAACACATGACAGGTGATATGGTCATTATCTCAAAATTTCTCAAGGACCCATGGGGATGCTTTCACCACAGACAGCAAGCAGGTAGCATTACGAGAAAACTACACCCATATTTCCAAGAGTTTGCAGGTGTGGGTGTTTTTTTGGTTATTTGGTGGGTTATGGATGTTTGTTATAATTTAAGGGAATATAAGAATATAGGATAAAAAGACAACTGTTAACCTCAGATATTTTACATTGGCATGGATTTTGGTATAGTGATTCAAATTTAAAGTTAATTCGGTTACACTATATGTATGTTTCTATTCTTTTTAAAGGATTTTTGTATATTGATTCAAAATTAAGGTTATTTTTGTTACAACATATTGTATATATGTTTCTATTTTTCTTTAAGGTACTGTACCTATGCTTATTTAAAATATAAGGTAAGGTTCTAATTTTTTGAAAGCTATTATTATAAACTATTTAGGATACCCCCCAAAACATAGCTTAGTAGTTAGTAATCTATAACAATCAAATTTGTAGATATGTTAGGTATGTTTTCAGGATTTTGTATGTATATATAGAGATATAGATATAGATATAGTTATAGATAGATCTATAGATAGATAGATAGATAGATAGATAGATAGATAGATGGTTTTCAAATACTTCAAAGACCTATAGAATATGACATTTAAACTTTTTCTTTTTTCTTTTTTCTTTCTTTCTTTCTTTTTTTTTTTTTTTTTGAGACAGGATTTCTCCACGCAGCTTCAGCGCATTTCCTGGAACTCACTCTGTAGTCCAGGCTGGCCTCGAACTCATGGAGATACACCGGCCTCTGCCTCCTGAGTGCTGGCATTAAAGGCATGCACCATCACTGCCTGGCAACGTAAGGCTTTTCATGACATGGAGACACATCTGCTCCTGGCAGCACCAGTTCACTTCAGAGATGATTGGCATGGAAGAAACTCCTTATGGTGTTTGCTTTCAATATGGCAAGCCTAGCCATTTGGGTAAGAAACTACACTTGCCTGGACTGCTTAACAGTATATTGTATAAATTGGACTTGCAAAAGATTTATACGATCTTAAGAGAAACCAGAGGATTGTATGAGCAAGAGATGTTGAGGCCATGGTTGGAGGAAGCACAGGGACAAATAGCCAAACTAGTGGAAACACATCAACTGTGAACCAATGGTGGAGGAACCCCCAAGGAACTGGACCAGGCCCTCTGGATAAGTGAGACAGTTGATTAGCTTGAACTGTTTGGGAGGCCCCCAGGTAGTGGAGCCAGGACCTTTCCTTGGTGCATGGGCTGGCTTTTTGGAGCCTGGGGCCCATGCTGAGACACTTTGCTCAGCCTTGGTGTAGGGAGGAGTGGACTGGACCTGCCTCGGCTGAGTCTGCCAGGCTGGGCTGACTCCCCAGGGGAGGCCTTGCCTTGGAGGAGGTGGGATTGGGGGGTGCATTGGGGGGAGGGCTGGGAGGTGGGAGGAGGGAGGAAGGGGGAATCTGTGGCTGATATGTGAAATTAAGTTAATTATAAAATAAAAATACTAAAATAAATGAATAAATAAATAAATAAATAAATAAATAAATAAATAAATAGGACATGCAGGCCCCATGGGAAAGTGACTACTGAGCTTTGACAAAACAGGATGAGATGGTCTTTCAGGTTCCTGCTTCACAAAAGAAACTGCCAGACATTCTGCAAGAATACAGAAGAAAACAACTGATGGATTTGCCAATAGACAGTTTTCAAATTTCCTGATTCACTGAAAAGTCTGCCAGAGACCTTAGACCTGTAGGCTGAAGATGGATGCCCCACCATTGTAAAGGAACCTTGAGTGACTGTCCAGGTAGCCAGATGTCTCTGTCATTTCTAGAATTTTGGAAGTTGTTTACAATGTATTTCTTGTTTACTTAGGTAATACTATATCCTTCTGGGGTCTTTGATGGAGTTGAAGACTAGATAATTATAATTATAGTTTTCCTTAGTTACGAGAAAAGGTAAATTAAATATAAAATTTTAGATGCACAAAGATAGGATAGATGATAGAATATTTTCTTTAATTTTGCCAAAACCAAATAGACTAGATATTATAACTGTAATTTTTGCTTGATAACTGTTTGTTATATATAATTTTACTATGTTAAATTTAAAACCTTCCTTTTTGATTAGACAGAAGGGGGAAGTGCTGTGGGATGGTCTTTCTGTACGCTGTGAATATGTGTTGTTACCACTGGTTAATAAAGTAGCTGCTATGGCCTATGGCAAGGCATCATAGAGCCAGGTGGAAAATCCAAGCAAAGATACGGGGAGAAGGAAGGTGGACTGAGGAAATGCTGATAGCTGCGGAGGGAAGTAAGATGTAATGCAACACGGGTAAAGCCATGAAGCCATGTGGCAAAACGTAGATTAACAGAAATGGGTGAATTTAGCATGAAAGAACTAGCTAGAAAGAAGTCTGAGCCACAGACCAGATAGTTTGTAATTCATATTAAGCCTCTGAGTGATTATTTTAAAAGTGGCTGTGGGACTGCGTGACCAGGGTGGGACAGAAAAAAGTGTCTGGTTAGAGGATATCTTTGTGTATGTGTGCAATCAAGGAATACATTTTATTAATGAGTCTTGTGGTGTGTATGTGTGTGTGAGTGTGTGTGTGTGTGTGTGTGTGTGTGTGTGTGTGTGTGCCAAAAATCAACTTTTAGTGTTGTTCCTCAGGAGACATTTATTTTGTTTTACTGAGAGGGTCTAGAGCAGGCCAATTAGCCTAGCCCAGCTGCTCATATTAAAAGATTATCAATCCTATCTTGGAGTACTTTACCTTAAATTAATAATGGAAAAGATGATAAGTTATTATACTCATCCTAAGATTATGTTTTTCAGCAAAGAGCTAGGGAGTTCCTATTCTTTTTTATAGTTGTTGGGGATTCCATCACTCATATAGATAAAAAGCAAGAGAGTTTGGAAAGAAGGAAAAGGGTCGGCTGTGTCTGTGGCTTATTTTATTTTTATTTATTTATTTATTTATTTTTGAATTGGGAAAGAAATCTCATTACCTGTATGTCAAGATGGTTTTCTCATTTTTTTGTTTGTTTGTTTGCTTTTTTGTTGTTGTTGTTGGTTTGGGTTCACCTGAGAAGAGGCAGTAGCTAACAACATCAGGAACTCCCCAGCAAGTCCTCTTAATCATATCAGTCTTATTTTAGGACAACTTCCCGGTGACTTGGAAATCAAAGTATATTTGTAGCTCCCTAACCTTCTTGACCATGTAACTGACTTCTCCTGCCATGATCTCACCAGCATGGTGGCCTCTTTTTGTGTGTAATACTTATCAAGTTTTATTTGAAGTGGAGAAGCATGCTGACACATCTATTTAACATCTCTGGTTTGGTTAGAGAACATTAATACTCTTCTAACATAAAGGACACACTTCTTCATAAAAACAAAAAACTAGGGTATATATTCTTATTTAAAGTACTTAGACATATTTTCATAAATAATAGTTAGGTACATCCAATATTATTGTTTTTCACGGAGCCTACTACTTAAAATGTATTTGTAATCCCAAGTAACTATTTTGTGAGTATATATATTATCTAGATTAGTTTGCCAAAAGATTTGGATGGGCAGACATCTCCAAGTCTTGAATCTGTTTTCACCTAAGTCCAAAATATAGAAACTCCCTCTCCTTATTTCAATGCTTATAAAAGATTACAAGAGATGGAGGTGGTAGGTTGTTTAGAAGTAAGTTAAGAAGTTCCATCTCTTGATCAGTTAGATCCAAATTCTGGGATACTCAATTATATCATAATTTTATAGTAAACAATTGCTGGTTTTTATACTATTAAATATTTTTAAATTTATATATTGTATGCATGTGAAATTATGTAGGTATGTATTTACATTCCTGAGTGGAAAATTTAAAGGTATTTCAGGATTCCCCTTTCTCCTTTTATGTCACTTTTCTTGACCCACTATTAACTCCCTGAACTCTGTGGGCATTCCAAATGAGGAAAACATATTTAAAGATTAAAAGCTTATGTAAACAAATGAGAGAAAACATGCAATGTTTGCTTTGTTTACTGAGTCATTTCTCTGAGGGCGACTTTTGTCTAGAATTAATTATTTACCTATGAATTTCACAATTTCATTTTTTTAATAGCTGAATCCTAATCAATTGTGTAAATGTACCACTTTTTATTGTCCATTCGTCCAATAATGAATATATAGGCTATTTCTATTCTCTGGCTATTATGAATAAGAGCAGCAATGAATGGCTGAGCAAGTATTTCTGTGGTAGGATGTGCAGTATTTGGAGTACACACGAAAGAGGGATACAGTTGAATTGCATGGTAGATCTCTTTCTGACCTCTTTAGGAACTAAATTATCTCCTTATGGAAAGTAAGAGATTGCTCTCCCACCAGCAGTGAATAAAATTTCCCTTCCCAATGTTCATACCATCACTTGCTATCATTTTATTTTTGTCTTAGCCATTCTGATTAGGATAAGATAAAAATCAAAAGTAGTATTAATTTGTATTCTTCTGGTAGTTAAGGATGTTGAATACATTTGAAAATAGACTTCAGTCCTTTTTTATTTTATATTTAGAGAATTGAATTTTTAATTATTTCCTTTATTTTAAGGTGATAACACAATTACAAAAATTTCCGATTCTCTTTCCTTTTCATAACCCTCTTATAAATTCCTACTTGCAGTCATCCAAATTCATGGTATCTTTTTTTAATTAATTGTTGAGAAATAAATATATATGTGTGTATGTGATATATATATATATATATAATTTTATATACACATGCATTATGTCCGTGGATAATGTATGTAAAATATATTATATACAATAACACATTCCTCATTATAAACTGTATGATATTATATTTTTATTCTATTAGTTATACATTTTATTAATTATATTAATATAACACATTTTATATCATAATACATTATATACAGCATGTGGTTTTATATAACAGATAGTACTATATATATTACACATACAATATATTGTATTGTATATACAATATATAACATACAATTTATAATATGTAAATATAAGATATACAATATAATGCATTATATTATAATTTGTATACTATACACAATATAAATTTGTGTAGTACAAAATAATAAAATATGTAATACAAAATATAATATGATTATATTATATAGCAAATAATAAAATACATTATATTAATTATGTATAATAATTGCAATACATATTAATACATATATTACAATGTAATACATAATTACTATAATTAACAATACATTATATATGGTATGTGTATTATACTATAAAATCACACAATATGTACATAATATAATACATGTACATGTTATATGCATATATATAATTTTATACACATAGGAATATTATTATATATTATATGTGTATGTATATAATTATATGCACATATGTATATATTATATGTAAATATGTGTATATATACATATTTTAGTGTATATACATATACAGATATATAATTTGGGGCAAGAAATATTGCTTTATGTATTATTAGGAGTGTAGTATATTCTGAAATGCATGAGTGAAAAATAATATATATACAAATATATTTACATATCCTATGTTATTTTTAATTAGGTTGATAGTTTTCTCAACATTTTATTTTCAATATTTTGTACTAAGGTTTTCTCTCTCATGTTTAGGTGGTAAAGATCTTTTCCCAATTTTCTAGGCTGCCTCTGAACTTGAATAAAGTTTTTGCTTGATATACAGTTAAATGGGTGGAGGATGGAAGGAAAAGGTAAAGATTCTAATATTGGGAGTGATAACTAACATAAAGACTAGAAAATTTCAAATAAAAGGTACTATTAAATGTACTATAGTATAGGAAGTATTTTAAAAATTAAGATTATATAACATATTTTATAATATATTATAATGTGTGTGTAGTATATATAATATATATCTTATTTAATTCATACTAAATTAAGTTACTTTATATTGGGGCATCAAGTCTCCTTCATGAAAAGAGGCAGATGAAATGAAATCCCAGTACTAAGAATGGCTTACTGCTATTGCAGCTACTTTAACTGTTGGCCATTGAGGTCCTAAAGAACCCAAAGGGTTACAGCACAATGTTGTTCCTTATTACTGCCTTTCAAAAGTTGACAGTATCTCTGCATCCTGTTCCCTCAGTCATTGGATGAGGTTTCTAGCATGACAATTAGGGTGTTTGGCCATCCTATCACCAGAGTAGGTCATTTCGGGCTGTCTCTCAACCATTGCCAGTAGTCTATTGTGGAGGTATCTTTGTGGATTTCTGTGGACCTCTCTAGAACCCTGCTTCTTCCTATTCTCATGTGGTCTCCATTTATCATGGTCTCTTATTCCTTGTTCTCCCTCTCTGTTCTTGATTGAGCTGGGATCTCCCGCTCCCCCAAGCTCTCTTTCCCTCGACCCTTGCCCTTCATTACCCCCACTCACGTCCAGGTTGTCCATGTAGATCTCATCCATTTCTCTGTCATTGGGCAATCCCTGTGTCTTTCCCGGGGTCCTGCTCTCTAGGGAGCCTCCCCGGAGTTGTGAGTAGCAGTCCAGTCATCCCTGCTTTATATCTAGTATCCTCCTATGAGTGAGCACATACCATGTTTGTCTTTCTGAGTCTGGGTTACCTCACTCAGGATGATTTTTTCTAGATCCATCCATTTGCCTGCAAACCTCATGATGTCATTGTTTTTCTCTGCTGAGTAGTATTCCATTGTGTATATGTACCACATTTTATTTATCCATTCTTCAGTTGAAGGGCATCTAGGTTGTTTCCAGGTTCTAGCTATTACAAACAATGCTGATATGAACATAGCTGAGCAAGTGCCCTTGTGGTATGTTTGATTATTCCTTGGGTATATGCCTAAGAGTTGTATAGCTGGATCTTGGGGGAGATTGATTCTCAATTTTCTAAGAAAGTGCCATATTGATTTCCAAAGTGGTTGTACAAGCTTGCAGTCCCACCAGCAGTGGAGGAGAGTTCCCCTAGCTCCACATCCTCTCCAGCACCAGGCCCCAGGTGGAGCTCCGGGAGTCCATTTGGTGAGAAAGAGGACGGTTTGTATGAGCGAGAATTGTTGAGACCAAGGTTGAAAAAAGCACAGGGACAAATAGCCAAACGAATGGAAACACATGAACTATGAACCAATAGCTGAGGAGCCCCCAACTGGATCAGACCCTCTGGATAAAGTGAGACAGCTGATTAGCTTGAACTATTTGGGAGGCATCCAGGCAGTGGGACCAGGACCTGTCCTTAGTGCATGTGCTGGCTGTTTGGAACCTGGGGCTTATACAGGGACACTTGGCTTAGCCTGGGAGGAGGGGACTGGACCTGCCTGGACTGAATCTACCAGGTTGAACTAAATCCCCAGGGGAGTCTTTGCCCTGGAGGAGATGGGAATGGGGGGTGGGCTGGGGGAAAGGGGGGGGGGGGTTAGGTGTGCGGGAGGGGGAATCCGTGGCTGATATGTAAAATTAAATTAAATTATAAAATAAAATTTAAAAAATAGTTGACAGTATCATCCTATTGCTGAATATACCACCTACTTGAGACGTAGACCATGGAGAAATAAAGCTTATATTGACCTGGAAGTGTCATGACAATTGGCCATCTTTCATCATTCTTGAAAGTGCTATTAATGCTACCATAGAAGAGTGTTATCCAGCTTGAACACTGTGAGCTACAGTAACAACCTACTGGCAGGATATGCCCTCTGGTGCAATAGTATCCCATTTGTCATGGGAATAACCAAAGACTTGCTGATTGGATGTAAGGCCACTCTACTAGAGAGAACCCATATCTGCCACAGTTATGAAGTCTGAACATCCATGGCTAAATATATCTTAGGTCCTAGGTGAGAACTGTGGTAATGGCAATTGGTATTAAAGCAACTCCTAATAACTTCTCTTCATACAAATTAATTAGTGCTTTTATTAGCTTCCATCACAAAATCTTCTTTTTTTTAAATAGATGGAAATTAACACAGAGACACACAGTTGTTCAATTTGCAAAGAACAACTAAATGACTATGTAGTCCTCAGCCCTAAATGGGATATACATATCACACATCCTCTTCCCAAGGCTCATGGATAATTGTGGAAGAAGGGGTCAGGAGACTGGAATAGCCAGAGGTGTTAGATGATGATCAGGAAAATGTGTTTTCCTGATAGGACATGATAGATTCACATATGAACTCATAGCAGTTGTGATAGCATGTTCAATGTTTATATAAGCTCAAGGTCAATCCCAATTTGGAGAAGGGAGTTTGAAATGAAGTCACACCTTCAGCTGAGAAGCTATTGGTTATTAATATTTGCCAGTAGAGGGAGAGCAAACTCTCTTTAAGGGTATGGCCCTGTTGGGTCTAAAACACTTACCTGAATGATCGAACAGCCTAAGAATATACAGGAAGCACACTTGAGATATTATAGATTCAAAAAAATAGTGAGAACCCAAAGTTATATGAGTTTGGAAGGGGGGGATAGAAAGAACATAGATGGAAGGGAAAAAATTAATATGAACAAAATATGATGTATTAATGAAAGAATTAAAAATTATCTTAAAGAATAGAAGAAAAATCAGAAGGTATTGCTTTAGATACTTTAAAATGCAAGAACATTATTTTTGTATCAAAGGGAAAATTACTATACAAACAAATTGGGGAAACCCAAAAATAGTTTTAAAGTGAATATGTTATGGATAATAGTTACAAATACAAACAAATAAAAAGAGATGAATTATAAGCAATACATAGGTAAAACAATGAAAGTGCTTCATTATTTAATTTAATTTAAAGGAAAATAACTTATTAATTAATAATATAAATGTTAAGTATATCCAAAATAAGCATCTCTGGGTCTTTTTTTTATACATAAGGATTATTTTATGTTTATGTCTTTGTTATTATACTGATGATTTTTCTTGAGATAACTAATCAGAAATTTTCCCTCATCTGTAAGGTATGCAACTTATGGTCTGTCAATATAAAAAAGTATTCACAGTTTTCTACCTGAATTCAATGTGTTTTCTCCAGTCAATCTGAGAGTAGACATTTCCTCTAATAAACTCAAAGGACTATTTGATGATTCAAAAATGCATTTTCCTTGATCTTGCAACATGTTTCTATGGCTTAAAATGGTTTTGTTTCGCTGGATAGCACAAACATGCTGTGAAGCAGTAAAGATAAGGGCAGAAGCACTAAAATCCAGCCTACAAACTCTGCATATTTTCTTCATACACTAGAATGATATCAGTACTTATTATATGTCTCTGTCAGTATTATTTTGCTTTTCACCTCATTTTTCTTCTCTGTGAAATAAGAGCAATTAGATTCCTGACTTATTAAAGGGAATATACTTTTTTGTGTGCAGATTAATATAAAGCACATGCATATCAAATGATGAATGGATAATGAAAATGTGGTACCTCTTCACACTGGATATTAATTCATCTGTACAGAAAAATGTAATTACATAATTTGCAGGTAAATGAATGGAGCTGGTCAATATACTGATCAATACATGTTAGTATTATTTTGTTAAAGGGAAAGAACTGGGAACAAGCAGAAGTTTATAAAACTCTCTATATTTTAGCTATGGTGTTGAATAGATACTATGGAGTGCCTGATACTGCCCTTCTCCTGGTAGCCATTGGTCTGCACACACATCTGGAACATATAGATAGAATCTAGGCATTGCTTAACATCAGCTAAATACAGTGGTGGAGTATTGGCACTATGAGTGGTTTGTATTTTAGTAATGAGATTTTCTCATTAGACGCTTCTCCTTTTGGGCCTTGTGAACTAGACCTGGGAAGTCCAAAGAACTACCAGGACTCTTTTATTTTTTTCAAATCTTACAACATACTGAAGCCTTCTGTGAAGCTACAACCAAGAAAGTCCCCAAGAAAAATAATCCTGAAGCGAAGTGTGTAAAGAGCCCATCAGATTTTACCATGGCATCATTGACATCAACCAGCATCTGCCCCGTAGAAAGTTCTAGATAATAAATGTACATTTTAGTTGGTTTGTTTTTGAACAATAATCTCACTAAACATGCATCTAAGCCTGTCCTCACATTTCCAATCCTCCTGACTCAGTTTCCCAGTTCCAGGTTTGCAAGCATGTGTTGTCATACTTAGCTTAAAGGCATAGTGCTTTAAGCTACTAAGCTTGTGGATGGTAGAGACTTATATCAACTACATTGTTAAGCAAAACCATCCACATATAGGTGCTCTCATTTGGTGAAAGAAGTGAGAAGGGAGTAAAAAGAGACAGAAAATTCTATGATGAGAGATGAGAATTTTCTATATGTAGTCAGTCAAAATTTACAGTTTCTAAGGCTTTCTAAATGCCTTACTTTATTCAACTTGAACCTCATCTTTGAGGAATTACAAGTATGTAGCTGTTTATTTGTACCAACACTTTATATAAAGACAAAATGGGTTAGCTTAGAGTTTGAGTAAAATATAACTGGGGTTTTAATAAATATTTTTCTTTGCCCTATTTCATTATACATTTGTCTCTGTTTTAAAAAAATGATTGGTTCATTTTTTTGCTTTGTGATAAAACATGGCTTTAGATGCTTTTTAAGTTTAGAATACAATAAACATAAAAGTTGAACTGTACTTCAAAGGATTTTTCATTTTGTTCTACTTGTTCTGATCTGGAAGTCTCCCTTTATAATGAGAAATTCTTTTTTATTCAGAATGGAACATTAAGTGGTTTGTAAATAATCTGGAACCCGGGAAATGGCAAATAAAAAGAACAACTCTTGAATGGAAAGCAGTCTACTCAGACCTCTTCAAGTATAATCAAAGTGAAGGTACTCCTGTCTACTGCCAAGAAAGTAAAAAGGAAATAAATAAAAAATAAATCAATTATTTGGTGAATAAGAGACACAGCTTTTTTTTCTTTTTTTAATTTTATTTTACAATTTAATTCAATTTTACATATCAGCCAGGGATTCCCTTGTTCTCCTCCCTCCCTCCCTTCACGTCAGCCC
>CABHPH010141329.1:2577-16173 GCA_902168325.1 Peromyscus nudipes | reverse complement strand
AATAATATTGGGGAATAATTTAATTCTTATCTAGGGTTATTGTACAGTAAAAGGCCTGAGAGTAGCTCATTCTAGAAGAAAGCACAAAGTGGTGGCCACAGTGTTCTGTACACGTTGGTTTTTCCAACAGCAAATAGAAGATAATTGCATGCCAGTAATTACTTCAAGAAGTGTGTGTGTGTGTGTGTGTGTGTGTGTTGTTTTTTGAGACAGGGTCTCAGTATGTAGCTCATCTGGCCTCAGGCTTGGAATCTTCTTGCCTCTGCCCCCTGAGTGCTGGGATTATAGGGCCCCTGGTACTCCTCTGGGCTCCGTAATAGGCTCTGAATCACTGACCTGCATTCAGACCGCTAGCGATGAGAAGTAAGCTGTGGGTAAACTTGCTCTTGGTTTTTTTTTTTTTTTTTTTTTTTTTTTTTTTTCTGGGGCCCTGTGCATGAGAAGTCTGTAGTCTTAGAGCTTGCTGAGTTTTCCTTGTGAGGATGACCCTCCCTGTCAGGCATGAGCAGGCTGCTTTTTCTGTCACGTGGAAATAGCACCTTTCTTCCTGGTACTGATGGATCACTTTGCTCCACTTACCCGAGTACAGCCAGCAGTTTATAGGATGTGGTTTGCCACATCAGTCCTGTTCGTACACCAGCCACCTTCAGTTAACGTCAGTCCAGAGGGTTCATGGCTTAGCCCTAGGCTGTCACTTCCTCACAAGATCTTGGTCTCTGTGCTCCCCCAAGCCTGGCTTGCCTGCAAATTTTAGGGTTCCCACAAGTGTGATAATTCGTTAGAACTGACTCTGGGACACCCCATTCCCAGTGTCTACCCTAGTAGATCGTATGAGTGAGGGAATCATAGATAAAGGGAGTGAGGAGTGCTATATGTTCGTGATGTTTCTTTTTTTCTCTGTGTAGACCAGGCTGGCCTGGAACTCACAGAGATCCACCTGCCTCTGCCTCCCAAGGGCTGGGATTAAAGGCATAGGCCCCCATGCCCAGCTCTGTTTTTGACTTGTAATCAAGGCCCTGTGTGTTTGCTGTGGTGGCCAAACCCCATCCTGTAGACACTGGACGAGGGATGTTAAGGTCAGTCAGAGCCAGTGTGTATGCCTGAAGTACGGGAGGCTCATTTTCTCGGGCTAATATTAGATATTTAGAAACAGAAGAGAAGGGTCATCTGTCTGTAGCCAAGGAGAGGAAGTGGCAGATTGGGTGGATCTTCAGATCTGAGAGGAGCCCACGGGCGGCATTTCGCCTCAAAGCTCAGATCTGAGCTCCAATGCGTTTGTGATCACGCCCGACCTGGAGCGCTAGTTAGTGTGCATGAATGCCGTGTTCTGACGGCTTGCACACATTTTTCATTTGCATGTGCATTTGTATAATGTGTACTTGTTAGTGCGGGGTGTGCATTTGCAGGCGGAGGCCAGAGGTTGATGCAGCCGTCTCTCCTGGATCACCGTTCTCCTTATCTTTTGAGACAAGGCCTCATTGATTCAGCTCGGCCAGCAGCCTTCAGTGATCCGCCAGGCCCCTCCCCTCCCATTCTAGGGTCATAGGGGTTCCACCATATACCTGGCTTTTGCCTGGGGCTGGTGATCTGAACCCAGGTCCTGTGTTTGTGTGACAAGAGTCGCCTCCACAGCCCTTTTTAGGTGAGGTTGTCCGAGTGAAAGCAGCCGACACAGGAGGTTCTCTGTTTAATTTCAAGCATTTCTTTGAGTTACAGAAACACTTGTGAGGCCAATATGGTGGCTCATTCCTGTAATCCCAGCATTGTGAGGCTGAGGCAGGAGGACTGCCACAAGTTGGAGGCTATCCTGGGCTACAGAGTGAAACCTTTCTCCAAAAACAAGTCAGGAGAGGTGGCTCCGTAATAATGGTTTGTCCCGCCAAGCCTGACAGTCTGAATTCAGTCCGCAGGACCTGCATGGAAGGAGAAAACCGGCTCTCTTGGATTGTCCTCTGGCTACACAGGCAGGCTGTAGTCTGCACCCCCCACGTAATTCAAAACAAAACAAAAACAGGTTCAGCGGGTAAGGGAGTTTGTCTTGTAAGCCTGTTAACCAAGGCCAGTCCTGGAACCCATGTAAAAGTGGAAGGAGAGAATTCACCCCACAAGGTTGTCCTCCGACTTTCTCATGGGGTGTGTAGCACACATGCCCACTCCTGCACACACATGCATACACAATACGATTTTTTAAAATAAAATGTTTTTGTGGTGACATGTGCTTTTTTCTAAGGTTTTAAAAAGGCTTTTGTAAACTTGTACTTTAACCCAGAATATTCTTAGCATACACTCTAGAATAGTACCTTAGTTATCTTAATCCTTAATATTCTGGCCTTCCGTGCCCTTTTATTAATATTTTAAGGTGGGAGGGAGGAAGTCTCCCATAATAGTCTTCGCGGTGAGTCGGTGTCAAGAGCATCTAATGCTGAAAAGCGAGGGTTCGCAGCCCTCTTGTCTTGAAGGAGGTCTGTTAGCAGCAAATGTGGCCGGGTTGGCAGTCGCCTTGGTTCTGGATTTCCTCTGTGCTTGCTTTGAATTTATCGCCTGATCCATTCCTAGCGACTGAGTTCTCCCAGCCTCTGGCAGAGCCCAGCTTGTCAGAATCAAGCTCATCACTCAGACTGGCTCTGGCGAAGGAGCCTCCCGCCTTCGGCAAGGAAAGCGGGTTTCTGTGTGAGCGGAAGGCAGGAAGGCACGGTGGGTGATTAGCTGTTATGTAACGGCGCTTTCAGGGGAGAAACAAGGCCGGATCTCGGGCTAAAACTGGCCTGAGATGGGATAGCAGATGTTTTATTCATCCTTGACAAGGGCGTGGCGTTAGACTTGAAGTTTCTGTCCGAGGGCAGAGGTAGGTATGCTGGGCAGCTGCTATTGGGACACTTGCTGATTGGTGGTATAAGTGCAAATAAAACTTCAACAAATACTCCTTTTCTAAGAGAGGATAATTTTTTTATTTTTTTAGTTTTAATTTTTTTTTTTCCAAGATAAGTTTCTCTGTGTAGCCCTGGCTGTCCTGGAACTAACTTTGTAGACCAGGCTGGCCTGGAATGCAGAGATCTGCCTGCCTCTGCACCAGAGTGCCGGGATTAGAGGCATGGGCCACCATGCCTAGCTGCTAATTTTTTAATGTTTGTTTTTACATTTGTACAGCTTCACAAACTGATGAATTGGAAATTAATGTTCTTACTACCCAGTCAGGATTTTTTTTTTTTTTTTTAGTGGTGCTGAGGTGTGCTGTTGAAAGTGGGGTCCACAGTGCCTAGATGAAGGAATGGGTAGATTCTTGGCATATACCCTGAGGAGGTGGCTAAGAAATGACCAGGGAGGAGAATGTCCCTTGGCAGGGTTCCTTCAGCAGGCTGGGGCTGGAGGCTGAGGCTGGATCAGGGTGCTCTGTCCTGATTTTTCCTTTCCCCATCCCCTGTACCTGTGGTACCCAAACATTGCTTAACATTTTCAGTTCCTAACCATCATGACTGCTGATCTGGACATGGGCGACAGTACAGAGCGGCTCATGGGGTCAGCTGTCTCACACCAAGCCCTTTGGTCCCTTTCCATGTGTGGTCCCACAGTCTAGCTGTAGGATGAGGACGGAGAGGAGGGAAAAGTGAAAAGTTACAAAGTTAGGTGACCTCTCTGAGATGAGGGATTGATAGCGAAGGCCTCTGGGTAACAAGGGAGAAAACTCCAGAAGGTGATAAAGACGGTGGGAGTCTCGGGCTAAAGGGGAAAGGGCCTCTCAGCTCCTGGCTCCTTCCTTCCCTGGTGACATTTTGTCCTAAGCCACAAGTTTCCCCAGGCCTACAAAGGAGCTTGGAGGACTGGAGCGCCAGGGCCCGGTGCCCTGTAACAGAATGGAGAAGGGAGAATGGCAGACAGCGTAGATTTCCAATTACGTAGCTAAAATAACAACAGAAACCATTGTATTTTCTTTTTCCATTTCTGTTTCTTCCAATCGTCATGCTGGAGATTGAACCCAGGGCCTTGTGAATTATAAGTAAGTGTTCTGTGGGTGAACTGCAGCCCTAACACCCCAAACTTGTAATTACAATTACCAGGGGCTGGAGAGACGGATCAGCTGTTAAGAGCACTGGCTGCCCTTCCAGAGGACTCGGGTTCAATTCCCAGCTCACAGCTGTCCGTAACTCCACCACACCCTCACACAGAAATACGTGCAGTCAAAACACCAATGCATGTAAAATAAAAGGAAGTAAATCATTAAAAAAATTGTGATCCCCTTGTGAAACACACATGTTAGAGTGTGTGTTCTCCTCATCCATGTTAAACTCCATGCGCTCCCAACACCCATGTCCATGTTAAACGTGCTGGAGATTTTGCTCCATGCTCTCCCAACACCGTTTTTATTTTATTTGTTGCTCAGATATTTTTAAGATAAATTCTAGAGATCATTATTAGTTCAGTATTCTTTTTTTTAAGATGTTTGGGCATTTTCCTGTGTGTCGAGGATGCTGTTATATCAATAATATCACTACTTTAAAAAAGATAAAGTTGGGGTTGGGGATTTAGCTCAGTGGTAGAGCACTTGCCTAGCAGGCGCAAGGCCCTGGGTTCGGTCCTCAGCTGCGGGTAGGGGGTGGGGGGGTGGAGATAAAGTTTAGGTTTTAAATTGGGTTAACCTTTTTAGGTAAACTTTTAAAAATTGATATCTATTTTTTTTAAAGATTTATTTATTTATTATGTATACAGCATGTATAACAGCAGTCCAGAAGAGGGCACCAGATCTCATTACAGATGGTTGTGAGCCACCATGTGGTTGCTGGGAATTGAACTCAGGACCTCTGGAAGAACAGTCAGTGCTCTTAACCTCTGAGCCATCTCTCCAGCCCAAAAATTGACATCTATTTTAACAATTTGGATTTAAATATGTTAGGACTCAAGGTGAAAGTGTAGGATGGCGATCATTTGTACTTTAATAGTAGTCAGTGTTGTTGTTTTTTTTTTAAAGAATAGTCACATCTCTAGCCATGGCTTCAATTAACAAAACAGTTCAGCCCCTTAATTCTTGAATTTTCAGCCCATGCAGCATCTCTTCCTCAGACTCCCCAAATAGCTATCAACCTCACTGGCTTTAATAGACAACCCCTTTCTTTGGTATTTCCCAAACTCACCCGGGAGTGTGACCTTCTTTAACAGGACCCGCCTCTGATACCGCCCACCTCAGTTCCTACCCGGCCCATCACCAAGCCCCGCCGACCCACCTCCTTATTTCTCCCAAGTGTTGCGTAGTAGCGTAGTAGCGTTTCTTTCTGGTGATTGGCAGCACTCTCAGGAAAGCCCCAGAGTTCATCTCAGCCCTTTCCAGAGCATTCCCTCACCTCAGATGGGTGAGCTGTTTAAGATACAACCTGGCTGTATCTCAAGGTAGAGCCAGACTTGGACAAGGCTCGCAGGACTCTGCAGGAAGCAGCTTTTCTATCTTCTCAGCTGCTTTTCTCTCCTCACCCACTGAGTAATTATTTAATCAGTATCCGTCCGTCTGCCTCATTGGAAGGACACCCCATCCAGAAGTCTGAAAGGATAGGGGAGATGTGTTGTAAAGTTGAATTGCTGAAGATTTCGAGCAGTTGATCTACTTTCTAAAAAACAACTTATTTTTTTACTTTCTGTATTTGGTGTTTAGCCTGCAACTATGTCTGTGTGAGGGTGTCAGATCCCCTGGAACTGGAGTCGCAGACAGTTGTGTGCTGCCATGTGGGTGCTGGGAATTGAACCTGGGTCCTCTGCAAGAGTGGTCAGTGCTCTTAATTGCTGAGACTTCACTCTAGTCCCTCATCTAATTTTTTTAATTTTGAAAATGTAAATTTTCAAAAATGGTCATGAAGTGATTCCACACGAGTTTAAGTCTTTTTGGTGAAAAGTACATTGAAATATTTAAAAGTATCGTTTAAAAATATCTCAGCTATTTTAGTGGCTAACGTTAGCATTCAGGCATCTGTACTGGCCTGCCCTTAGGGTCCTGACAGGATAGACCTCAGCTGCAGCCACCAAGAGCACCCCCTGTGTGCATTCACTACGTTTCCTTATAAAAGGTGGCCTTGCCCACCTCCCGTCTCCTTTCTTTCCCTTCCTCGTCCCCAGGGACCCGTCCCTGCCCCCTTCTCTGCCCCTTCTCTTCCCTTCCCTCAGTAAACCTCCTACATGGGCCCTGTTGTATGGTGACTCCTTCCACCATTTTTAAAATACAGCAACTGTGTCTGTTAAATATCCACTGTTCCAAGGCAAGTCTTGGAGTTACTGTTCTCTTGCTGGGAAGAGACACCATGACCAAGGCAGCTCTCAGGAATGAAAACATTTAGTTGGGGCTGGCTCACAGTTTTAGAGGGTGAGTTCATTGACCTCATGGTGGGCAGCAGACAGCTATGGCCCTGGAGCAGCAGCTGAGACCTTTATATACTGAACCTTAGGCGGCGGGTAGAGAGATAGACTGGGCCTAGAGGGGGCTTTTGAAACCCCACCCCCACCCCAGTGGCACACCTCTTCTAGCAAGGCCACACCTCCTCATCCTTCCTAAGCAGTTCACAAACTAGGGGCCCGACATTCAAATATGTGAGCGTAGGAGGGCCATTCTCATTCAGACCACCACAGTGTTTCTTGTTTTATGAAATCTTAGATTCTCTAACGTCACCTGAGTATCTGTCCAGTGACTCAGGTCCGTCTGATACTGTCTGGGGTTAGTATAGACTCTGTAAGTGAAGAACTCTGCCTCCCGAGTGTGGGCATGAAAGGTGTGTACCACCACCACCTGGCTAGGGTGTAGAGAAACTGCCGTCATGGCTGAGCTAAGAGTAGGGGGAAGATCTTGCTGCTTGTTGAGGGAAAGTCGCACAGCACAGACTCTTTCCCAGTGGTAGAAAGAATTCTTTAATAGAGTTTTCTTCCTTCTTTTTTCCCCCTAGAACCACAAGAAGCCGAAGAACAGTTCGTAGCAGAAGTAACTGAAAAATGTTCATCTGATCCGTGTTCTAGATCTTCAGAAAATGAAGTGCCGCAGGTGCCCACTGATTCTCACTCAGTCAAGGATGTCAAAGGAGAAACCCACCATGATGTTAGTAAGATCTCAGTGGTGAGGCCATTTTCGATAGAAACCAGGAGTTCCGCAGAGGAGCCAGCGGCTCTTGGACCCAAAGCATCCCATGGCTGTGTGCCTGCACTCACAGGCAGGGCTTTGCCCTCTGCTGCATCAGAAGCCGCTCAGGACAAGCCAGTGACAGAGGGGGGCATGGGGGTCACATCAGAGGCTTTTACAGAAGCCGGCCTGAAGACTGGAGAGCCCATGGCCAGCAGGAGCAAGCTAAGGAAGCCCAAACCTGTCTCCCTGAGGAAGAAGACAGCTGGAGGCGACAGCTTGGAAGCCGAAATGATCATGGAGGGTTTGCCTCTCCCTAAGGCTTCCTCCCTGACGATTCCTGATGAATTCGATAAGAACACACATCCTAGGGTGCTGAGGGGTGCCAGGGCCCAGAAGTCTTCCCTTAACCTTAAAGAAGCTGCCAGTGCTCTCAGTAATGGTACCAGTGGCTCAGGGGTTGAGCTGCAGGAGGAGTCCAGGAACTCGCCTCTCAAACTTGAGTATGATTTTATAGAAGATGGGGAAAATGTCGAGACCAGGAATGCCCTTCCACGGAAACCTGCTAGCAAACTGACGCCCGACATACGGAAAGATGGCATCAGTCGGCCAGTGGATGTCGAACAGCCTGCAGACCCAAGAGTCCAGGATGCCTCTCTCTCCCAAACGTCTCCTAAGCCAGAGCCTAGTAAACGGGGTCACCCCAACTTGAATTCCTCCGGGAGCTGCCCCATTCTGCAGAGCTCCCCACCCCTCTCCTGCAGAGGCTCCTACCACTTTGACCCAGATAACTTTGACGAGTCCATGGATCCCTTTAAGCCAGCCACAGCGTTGACAAGCAGCACCCTTTGTTCCGCCACTGGTAATCATGTTAATGAAATCTTAGACTCACCCAAGAAGGCAAAGTCGCGTTTAATAACGTGAGTGACAGCGGGCGCTGGGTGTGGTGCTGTGGTGTGTTCTCTGGGAGTTTGGCGGCTCCTTTTGGTTTCTGTGAATTGCACTCAGGAATGTTGGAGGTGCAGTGGGGGCACTTTCCTCTGTAGTCTTTGCCTAGCTCTTCGGTGCGTTTGGAAGCCTCCGAAGTTCGCTTATTGATCTCTGCCTTATTTCTGGGTCCTTGTCTTGCTCAGGTCATTTCCCCCTACCCTGGATACTTAAAAAAAAAAAAAAAAAAAAAACTGTTTAAAAGAAATCAAGTAAAGATTTGAGGTTTTCAGGAATCACATTGCATATAGAATTCAAGTGTCAGTGTTAGCCACCGTCTTTACATTTCAAAATTACCTATCTTAGGTCAGCGGTGTCGGAAATGACCCAGAACAGTCTTAGAGAACAGGAAGTTGTGACTTTGGTGGCAGTGCTGAGAATTCTTGCCTCCTCGTGTGTTTCTAGTTCATTAGCATATTTCCGTGATGAGACTTGAGAGTATTCTCAATGGCCAGTTAAATCTGGGTAAATTTGCTGTGTGTTCTTTCTACCTTCTACTTCTCCTGGGAAACAGGATGGAACTTTTATTTTGGGAGTTCTCAAAGTAAACCCCTCAGGCCATATTCCATGAAAGGTTTTTAATTTTGATACAGGATTACATTATCAGGAAAATCAAGTTGAATAAAAGATAGTCTGCCTGTTTATAACCCTGTGACATCTTGTGAAAAATTAGATGCCAGGGGCCAGTGACATGGAGGATAAAATGCTGAAAAGAAGTGTGTTTGTGGTGGTGGTTAGATTGGCTAGGGAAATTTGCGTGTTTTGCCTGCATGTATGTCTGTGTACATACAACTTTCATGCCTGGTACCTGCAGAGGGCAGAGGAGGACATCGGGTCCCCTAGAAGTGGAGTTACATACCATTGTAAATCTCCATGTGGGTGCTGGGAACCAAACCAGGGTCCTCTGGAAGAGCAGCCAGTGCTCTTAACCGCTGAGCTATCTCTCCAGCCCCAGGAAATACTCTTCAACATTACTGTGCCTTAAAAACACCCGATTGTCAATTACATTGGAAAGAAAACTATCCAGAGGGGTAAAGAGTAGAAATACTAATTTCAGGACCAAGAAAGTTGAGCCACACAGCAGTCAGCTCTCCTGTTTAAGGGGACCAGAGGAACAGGTGCAGTTCTAAAGCTGCTCTTGGATGACATCTGAGCTGTGAGATGGGCTTTGAAGACTGTTACTGGTGGCTTGTGCAGACCTCTCTGGACTTTATGGTTAGTTAGCTATTCTGGACAGCACTTGGTGCATCCTGGGCGTCCTGCTGCCTTGGTGCTTGTCTCCTAGATGCCTGCCAGAGTTGCATGCCTGCCAGAGTCGCAGTCCTTAAGTGCCTTCTCTCCAGCCTCAGACGGCCGGTGCGAAGTGCGTGCATTTCCCTAAGACAGGATCTGGGCTCAGGAAGGAGACCCTGACTCTGTCCCTTGTAGTTCAATCCAAGAAATGCCCTCTTTTGAGTCCTGCCGTCTTCACCCGGTGGCGTTCTCTACTGTTCCGTTTTTGTGGAATAAATTTATTGCTCTAATAGATCACGCACATTTAATTAAAAAATCTGTGCCCAATCAAAATTCTTTTCTTGCAAGAAAAGAGTGCTTGAGCTCCTGTGCAGTGTTAGGATTTGGAGAGCAGAGTCCCTTCACTTTTGCGAAGACGGAGCGTAGTGGGGTTAACATCCACAGTGGATAGTTAGTTTTTGAAACATTCAAAAAGATGTGTTTAAATAGGGACAGTACAGGATGGTTAGGATTCTGCAGAGCACATAATACATACATAACGTGAAGTCATTCTAAACTTCCTTGGAAGCAGAGTCTCACTGTGTCAAATTCAGACTAGCCTGTAGCTTTTGACCTCCTGCCTTAGCCTGCTAAGTGCCGAAGGACAGACGTACTGCCCCGTGCCTGGCTGTTTTAAGTTTCTTAGTGACCCTGAGGGTGGAGTCAGCCGGGTGTCTTTCCAACTGTGTCTCTGACCTGGTCCTGCACAGTTTCCAGTGAGTGTGCTCAGTGCTAAAGCACTGTGTCTATGTGCTGTACATTCATATGCACGGAGGTCTTTACTTTCCATCTATAAATCTAAACATAAAACGTTTCTCAGTGTTTGTACCTCTCTCTACTTCATTAAAGCTAAGGTCTTGTTACCATTCATTCGCCAGGGCTGACCTTCATGAATATGACTTTTTATATTTTAATATTTTGGCTTTTTTTGCATTTTGTTTGTTTTGAAGCAAGGTCTCACTGGGTAGCCCTGGCCGGCCGGGAACTAACTGACTTTGTAGATCAGGTTGGATTTGAACTCCCAGAGAGCTGCCTGCCTAGTGCTGGACTTAGAGGCATGCACCACCATGCCGGGCTTGAATATGATGTTTTGAATTTGTATCTCACTTGATATCAAGAACTCTGCAACTTTTACATCTGGCAGACGAAAGATAAATGTTCTAGTTTTCACATGGTTCTTCTCCATCTGTGTGTCTCTTCGTTTTGTTGATGCATCAGGACTACTGAGCAAGTGAAATTTCTCTGTTTTCTGTTGTAAGTACTTCTGCTATAGGTTCTGTCTGTCCCGGGACGCCCGGCAGTGCCCTCTCCTCCTCCTGCCCGACTGTCTCCTCCCTGCATGTCAGCTTCTGTTTGACCTTCTGAGAACGTTTTGCATTTCATCTGCCACATCTTAGTCAGCTTAGCCTTGCGATTGTCTGTACCTAAAGGAGTACATATTTTCTTTTTCGGCGTGGGGGAGCAGAAGGCGCGCGCCCCCCCCCCCCCCGGCTTACTCAGCATGTGTCATGTGGCACTTTGGACCGAAAGCTGGCTTGGCCCCAGTCATACCGCAGTGATGTGATGGACTGCCTTACTAGTCCCTGTTGGGGATAATTAGGTTTCTGTTTTGGTAGGGTGAGGCTGCTGTCTTAGAGCAGGTAGTAAATTTTACCAAGTAAACTTCAGTTTGGTGACACTTAGAACAGAAGAAGATCATGAACTAGTAACCTTGTGCACTCTGATAATTTATATGCTTGTCTATGTTTTCGCTTTTTTTTTTTTTTTCCGTGAAAGGAAAACACATTGGAAATACTTTTTTTTTCCTGTTATTGGTCAGAATGGTGTGGTTTTTTTCCTGAATATTTTAAGTTTATTAAAACATAGGAGAATCTGTAATAGTCCCGTGATCACAAATTATGTACTAGTCTAAAAATAACAGGTGGCCACGTTCTCCTCAGTTCTGGGCGTTGTACAGTGCATGGTACTTTTTTTTTTTTCTTTCTACTTTACTACTTAAGAATGGTAACAATTTATTTAGGTTTTTCCTTCGATGCTTTCTCTTGGCCATAGTTCCTTTCTGTAAGCACCCAAGTCTAGACTGGAGCTGTCTTTGGAGATTCCTGTGGTTTTTAGTGCAATAAAGAATTTTCAAAGAATCTGGTCCAGTGTGGTAATTTTTCTGGTGAACGTCAAAACCAAACCTGTAAAGATCATAACCAAACATGTCTAGCTGCTGAGGCTGTTCTTGGAGGGACTTAGAGTCTCGCTCGGAAAGGTTTTTTTTTTGTGTGTGTGTGGGTGTGTAATTAAACACATGGGGTTCAGAGTTCTGGTGTCTGACAATCCGTAGAACCAAGTGAGGTGGTCTTGCCAGAGCATGAGCCTGGCTGTAGGTCTCTAGGGTGTGCATCGTCTCCACAGCTCTACCATGCAAGTGTCTGATCGTGTGGTGCTATGCGCTTTGGCTTCTGTCCGCACACTGTGCTCTGCTCCATATCACTCCTGGAGAGTTGTCATTGGGATTCCAAACTGGCTTGTCTGTTCCTCTCATTTCTAGGAGTGGCTGCAAGGTGAAGAAATACGAAACTCAGGCTCTTGATTTGGATACGTGTTCTCAGGTAAGTCGGTGCTGGTCGCCAGAATGGGTCCCCTGGGGGTGTCTGAGGACTCAGACTTAAGGAAACCAATTATTAGAACCTTAGTGTCCCAAACTCATCTAGGAAGGCCCTGAAGAGAAAGACAGCTCGGGGGCCTTAGAGAGATGGCTCAGTGGTTAAGAGCACAGGCTGCTCTTCCAGAGAACCTGGGTTCAATTCCCAGCACCCACATGGCAGCTCACAACTGTCTGTAACTCTAGTTGCAGGGGATCTGATACCCTCACACAGACATACATGCAAACAAAATACCAATGCACATAAAATAAAAATAAATCGTTAAAAAAAAGAAAGAAAAGAGAACTCTCACAATGACCCTCGGTGGGGGAGAGGCATGTCTAAGATTTCAGTGCAGTGTGCGACTCTCCAGGTCACCAGAGGTATTAGTATTGGTTCTATAAAGGGTGTTGACTCGTAACTGGATAGATTTTTATTTTTATTAAGGCTCAGGTGGCTTTCCAATTTGTTACCTTCAACAAAATGGAGGACCCAAAAATGAGTCTGAAGAAAGACTGGGCATCGAGCCTGGAAAAGGGTTCAGAGAGTTGAGAGACGTGTCAAATACAAAACTTCCTCCTCTTCATCTTGTTAATAATCAGTAGTAGGTCTTATCATGGCTTTGAATGCTTCTACTGGTTATAATTGTAAAGATGGAATCCAGAAATTAAGTTAATACTGATTCTTACTTCACCCTAGTGATTTAGGGTATACATATATGAATATATGGAGTAATTAAGAAACAAAAACCCTTAAAACCAGAGTGCACAGATCTGTGATGCCACCTTTTAATTTTTTTAGACCTTACTTCAGTGAAACTGTAATTGTAGAAACACATGTGTTGGTCGATAGAATGCAGTTAAGTTTAATTTATTTTGTGCACTTTGTACCAACAACTCGATGAGGTGTAAGATGCTTTCAAAAGAGTGGGGAGGGTTTGCAATTGGAATTCTTATTCGACTGTTACAAATATATGGGGAAAAAAATCCTTCCTTACATTTTGCCAAAGCAGGCAACACAAACTGAAATTTCTCTTTAGTTTTCTCAAAAATAAAATCCAGCTAGGTATGGTGACACCTGGCTTGAATCCTGGTGCTTGGGAGGCAAGGGCAGGTGTATATCCATGAGTTTGAGGCCAGCCTGGGCTACATAGTGAGTTCCAGGCTAGCCTGGGCTACGTAGTGAGACCCTGTCTCAAAACAAAACAAAAGCCTTACGTGTTGTGTAGTAAAAGCTCTAGAGATGAATTAGTTCAACAGAATCCGCTTTTGTGAGTCATTTTCAAAAACGTTTTCATTACATTTATTTACTTACTTAGTGTGGAAAGAAGTCAGGGAGCGACCTGGCCAAGGTAGGTTCTCTTCTTCTACCCTGTGAGTGCTGGGAATTGAACTCCGATCAGCCTTGGTGGCAGGCTTCTTCACCTGCTGAGCTATCTCGCCACCTCCTGTCTTTGATAATTCTTAAAACTCTTACAATATTTTAAGGATAATTTGTGCATCAGTAATTATAGCGATAAACTGACGGAATAAAGCAGTCTAACACTCAGAGATTTACAGTGAAAGAGAAAGTGGTTTTTTTTTTAAGCCGAGAAGATAGAGACCTTTAAAAAAAAAAAAA
>CABHPH010141328.1:0-17090 GCA_902168325.1 Peromyscus nudipes | reverse complement strand
ATAGATGATAATAGATAGATAGATAGATAGATAGATAGATAGATAGATAGATAGATAGATAGATAGATAGATAGATAGATGTTAGATAGATAGATAGATAGATGATAAATGATAGATAGATAGATGGATAGATAGATAGATAGATAGATATATAGATAGATAGACAGATGATAGATAGACAGATAAATGATAGATAGATAGATAGATAGATAGATATACAGATAGATGATTGATAGATAGATAGATAGATAGATAGATAGATAGATAGATGGATAGATAGAAGGCAAAAATGGCAAGAATACAAGTGAATGAGATCACTTATATATCAATTAATTCATTTCATATTGATTACATACATTGGTGTAAACAATAAGTGAATAGTGAATACTATGAATGAAGAAAGATTATATTTCAACATGAGAAATAGTACTTCAATTATTCCAGTGTCTGGCTCTTATATGCAGTATGTGGTTATTTTACAATTTAAAGCAGGAGATTCTCAACAGGCCTCCACTTCTCCCCCTCTCCTTTATTGTAAGGGTAGCAAACCGTCAAACCGCCCTCACTATACAGGAAGAACAAACTCCTACACGTGTTGACACGCCCTGACCACTGTGACAGCCCTGCCCGACATGAGAGCAGTGAAGCCAAGTCCCATGCAGCTCCACGCAGGCACTCACTTGAGATCTGAAGCTGGGACAAGACTTGTTGATGAGGTGAAAGCTGAGGCAGGAGCATAGAAGCTGACATCGTGTGGATAACAGAATCCAGTCTTTCAATTAGACACATTTCCCTTGATTTGGCATTTAGCATTTCATGTCTAATTGCCTTCTGTCTGTCTTTAAAAATATTGCCCAATTGCCACAATATGCCACGTTATTGATTTTGTTTTATTGGACACAAAGTGCTACTCTGTAGCAACTAAATCTTGGTTTCCAGCTTTTCCGTGGATCAAAAAATGAACTATTTTTCCACTCGAGGCAAAACTCCTCTCACAGTTATCTGTCAACTTTCACGGCACATCCTCAGGAGCATCAGGAAGAGGAGAAAACTACAAAACACTGCCTATACCGCACATATTTACAATGGATTCTCTCCTCTAGATTTGTGTGAACAGCCCAATGTTTGGAAAATTGGATCAGCTTTAAATGAAGATGGTCCCACTATCTTGAACGCCCCCTGGGAAAACACTTGGGGAACTTGAATCATTATCCTATAAGAATTAAATTGTGTACATCTGGATAATCATGTTCAAAGACACGTCTATGTCTTTAAAAAGTAAACTACACCTATACATGGGAGAAAAGTAAGAAACCCCATCTTTTTATCAGGCTTTCCAGATGTTCAGCCTGACTTTTTTTTGGAACATCTGCATTTCAAGCTGGAGGCTTCCTTATGTGTAGCCCTAAGGTTCGATTTCATTATGTAACAATTTTGCTTAATTGGTTGTTATTTGGCCTTTCCCGTAGATTCTAAAAGGGAAAAAAAAAAATCATTCTTGAGGTTGTCTTCAAAAGTGTAAGGAAAATTAAATGGCCCTGGTTTCTGGGTTCTACTGCTTCCTGGGGTGGGTGCCTAACAGTATCTCAACAAAAAAACAAAAAACAAAAAACAAAAAAACCCTTCGAACTCTTCTGCAGTTAGCTCCCCGGGAAAGGTCCACTCTGAGAGTCCCTCCTTACCTGGTTACAAAACAGAGGTTGACACTGAGCCGTGAAGCACTGGCTGAGCCCATTTCTGCACACACACTTGGCACAGTGGCCCAGTCGCCAGTCCTCTCCATCCTGATACACGCGTCCATCGTAGGAACAGGGCTCTGGAAGGACAAAGGCGTAGGGTTAGGGTGAGGATTTCGGGTGCTTCTCTCAGAGCTGACTGCATGTGTGGACTGGGCCCAGGCTACTGTATGGGTAGTGATGTTTATGACAAAGTATCAGTCATTTGATTTTATCAATAAAGACCCTGGAGCCAGATGCTGGGGTGAAGCCTGCTAGCTCAGAGAGGCAGAGTTCTTCCTTTGCTGCTGATGTCCCAGAAGCCTCCTTCTCCTACACTGTCTCAAACCAAACTCCCCAACTCAATGTCCCTCCCTTCTACTTCCTGTGCACCTCTCTATCCATCCTCCTGACTCCCTCTTACTCTCTATGGTTTTTTTCTTAGTAATCCTATGCTCACTTCCTGTCAACTGGTTGCTTGCTCTCTCTCTTGACCTATGGCTGACTTTATTAAATCCTGTTTACAATATTCAAGTAGAAAGCTCTCGGATTAAAGATGTGTGTGGGAGGACTGTCCCACACCACAACTAGAAATATGTTTTTCCAGTAAATAATGTAATCTCGGGGTTTACAGTGTAATCAAATGTCCTGCAACAGGGTGGTGAGGAGTGGGGACATTCTTAGGTTTCATGCTCCGTAATTGCTACTTTGCCATCTCTAAATCTATACAGTTAGTGAAGTCCGGTGGGGTATGGAGCCTCAGTTCATGCATGGTCTCATCTCCTGTTTGCTTCCCAGCTCTCAGCTGCCTGCTCCCCAGTCTGTTGTGGAATATTTGTTTAACTATGTAAAAATGTGTTGCTGTTTTACCTTGCCTGCCTAAGGCACCTGATTGGTCTAATAAAAAGCTGAAGGGTTAATATCGAGAGAGGAGATACAGGCGGACTTCCCAGCAGGGAGAGTAAGTAGGAGAAGGGATTTAGGCTCGGGCAAGAAAGAAAAAAGATGCCAGGGAGATGCCAGGGGCCAGGCAGCCACACACAGAGGAAGCAGGAAAGTAGAACAGACAGAATGAAGGAAAAGAAAAAAGCCCTGGGGCAAAATGTAGATGAACAGAAACAGGTTAAATTAAGTTAAAAGAGCTACAGGGACAAGCCTAAGCTAAAGCGATATTCATAACTAATAAGTCTCCCTGTCTTTATTTGGGAGCTGGTTAGCGGCCCAAAGAAAATTCCAACTACACCAGCCCTTTCACCTAGTCAGGAAACTTGGTTCCAAGAGGGTGTATTTGTTCATATGTTCTATGTACCACGTCCCAGGGGAGGTCCAGGGTGCCTGGGAGTGGAGGAGCATCAAGTCCCTTCTCACTTGGAGTGTTCACAGATCCACAGGAGCAGACAGAAAACACAGAATTTTCACATACAGAGAGACCGCAGAGGCAAAGTAAGAGTCTCCTTTACTCTCTGAACAGGAAATGGTGCATTTTCGCCCATTAGGTAGCTGCTCCTAGATGATGCTCCAGTCTCTTGAGGCAAAATGCCTTTAACATGTCTTTCTCACAAAGAACCAATGAAAAGTGCTCTTAAGGTGTAAGAGTGAACCCCAGAAACCGAGGTGGCACATTCCCCGTGCTACCCCCCCTCAGCTGCTCATGTATTTTCACAGCTGGGTTATTTTGTTCAAAGCAGCTGACACTGCTCATATCAGCTGATGGGTGAGTTCTGAAACACACAAGGCAAACAGTCTCCTGCCATGATTTCCTGGGCATACTTTTAAATCTCTGGTATGGTTATAACAAAGGTCTTTGGAGGTAGAATAACTAGGGACTGGAAAGGAACCAGGGGGATTTTTTTTTATTTTGAAAGGGAAAGGACAAGAATCGAGCATGACTTTCAACCTACACTGAACAGAAGAAGCTTTCTAATCATTACGTCTCAGCAGAGAGCGATGGACTGATGATAACACCTACTTATAATAAAGTCCACACAAACAGCTATGAAAGTGCAACAGGGCATGCATCTCTAAAATGTAATGAGAAAGATACACGGAGGAAGCCTGGGTTCAATGGGCAGGTCTGGAAGCATGTCCCTGGCTTGCTGAGAGAAAGCAGGGTGCCTTAGTTTATAGCAGGAGTAATCTGTCCAGGAGGTTGTAGGAAACACAAATGAAGGGAGCCCCTCCCCCGCTTTGTGTTCGTCTTAGAGAAAGATATTGCATCACAGACCAGCTGACAGAATCAGCAGCAGCAATACTACATGGAGAAGAGGTCTGGTCCCTCTGTCTATCAAGGGAGAAGGAGTGACCTGAGCCTCATGAAGTCCAATCAAAGGACTGTTTCCCTGCTCCTTTCTCTCTCAGAGGAAGAAAATATGGAGGGATGCAGCTGGCCAAGGTAAAATATGTAAATAAGAGACCAGCAGAATTCCACATTTGGAATGCAGCCTAAAGATCCGGGCCAATCCCACTCTCCGGGGCATCGCTCGCTAACAAGTTCAAGGCCACACCACCTTGGCTCAAATAGGAAGGGAGTTCAAAATCTTTGAGCCACACTGAACATGAAAGACAAGAGTGGAGGTGTCATCTGTAACCTCAAAGGCAGAGAGAGTCTCTGCCCACCAGCTCATACTCACTCCCTGCTCCCACACAGATGGGGCAGCAGCCTCCTTCAGCAAGGAATTCTAGCTCCTTCGGTCCACAGGATAACGGGGAGCATGGTTGGCGCGAGCATCTCACCTCTCCGTGAGTGCAAGAGCACACGGTGCAGGAGCCCGAGGCCCATTCTGTGCCATGCTGTAAGTCAAGTGGAAAAAGAAGGTTAGCTGCAGACCCCAGACTTCTGCCAACCAGACAGACATAAACCTTGTACAGCACAGGAAAGACGGGAAAGGACTGAACTGGCAAGGTTGACTAGATGTTGCAGGGTTCTCTGCTGGAGACTAATTTAAAGATGAGTTTTCTTTCTCTTCCCTCCAAGATGTTTGTATGTGAAAATTTCAGAAAGATGAAGAAAGAAAAAAAAAAAGACGACTCCAATCCCATTCGTTGTCTGAGTTCCTTGTCCTGTTGCTGCGATAATACAATCTGACCAAAGCAACCTGAGGAAGCGAGGTTTACTCTGGTTCGGGTCAAGGTTCAGATTCACGGCAAGGAAGTACAATGGCAGGAGATTGAAGCACTCGGTTATATCAACTGCATGGTCAGGGAGCGCAGAGATGAATGCAGGCCTCTGCTCGGCCGATCTCCACCTATGTAGTCCAGAATCCCATCCCGGGAATGGTGTCATCAGGGAGCACGGAGATGAATGCAGGCTTCTGCTTGGCCCTTCTCCATCTATGTAGTGCAGAATCCCTTCCAGGGAATGGTGTCATCAGGGAGCACGGAGATGAATGCAGGCCTCTGCTCAGCCGTTCTCCACCTATGTAGTCCAGAATCCCATCCAGGGAGTGGTGTCACTCACCACGGGTGAGTCTTCCCACCTCCATTAGCGCAATCAAGGTGATAAACCACAGACATGCCCAGATACCTGCCTCTTAGCTAATTCTAGATTGTCAAATTGACAGTTAATACCATCACACCCATCATTTGAAGAAATTATGAATCCCAAAGTAAAATGTATACAAACGTATTTTGGGGGGTGTTCATGGTAGCTCTATCATCTATTTTGAGACAAATGATCGCAATGCTATTTATGTTGGCCTAAACTCCTTGGGGTAAGTAATCTTGCCTCAGCCTCCCAAGAAGCAAGGGACACGGGTGTGTGCCACCACACCTAATCTACCAGGATATTCATTAATTTGGGAGATGCTGGAGACTGAACTGATCTTTCAAATGCTAGGCACACATTCAACTACTACTGAGCTACACTCCTGGCCCCCAAATTCTATCACTTTCAATAAATCTCATTCTAATCTGCTTCCTTCTTTGGTTTTCAATTCTGATTAGCCCACGTAATCTCATTCATATTCACACTTATATTCTCTCTCTTCTTTTCTCTTTCTCGACATACTGGCACACACACACACACACACACACACACACACACTGATCTCACGTTCCTAGGACGTATGAAGAGGGGCCAAAAGGAGGTCCCTATTCTATGCAATTTCCCCACAAACTATAAAGCAAAAGATTTATCCCAGTGAGGGTATCCATCTGCATATACAGAATGTTTCTAAGCTACTTTATGCTTGGCTATCGCATTCTCCAGGTTTTGAGCAGTTATAGAATTTAGCCAGTACCCAAAGTATCTAAATGATTCATTCTCAGATGTGATACCAAATGAGCCAGTATGTCAACACCGATGTGTGTGCTGCCTGATTGGGAAAACAGCTGCCGCAGCATCCGGTCTCCATTGCGGGATGGACCAATGGGGCACTTCCCAAGATACGTAGTAAACTTAGTTTGATGAACAGTTTCCTAAATACTGGAACCTGTTCCAATTTGCCTCTTTTAAAGCTGGCTGTGATGGGTGTGCTTCGACACACATCATATATGGATTTTTGTCAAAGCATCACACATTCTAGGCATTCTGTCACTGAAACAACCTAGGGATTACACCTAGAATTTGTAAAAGCAATTCTCTTGCTTTTTCACACTGGCATCCAAGATAATTTTCCATCCCGACACAAAGGAGCCTTATCTTACCTGAACAAGTCAGTACTCCTTCACTCTGCAAGCAGGCCAAGTCTAATGTTACAGAATTAGGAAAACTCTGGGTTATTACTGCAACAACCACAGTATCAGGTAGCCATTGTAATACAGGGATCTGGGACTCAGCTCACTATCACACTACGCTCTCCTCCAGACAGACTTCCAAGGAATGCAAGAGGGCAGTTACACACACACACACACACACACACACACACACACACACACACACGCGCGCGCGCGCTGTGGCTTAACCCAAGCATTTCCAGCCTGCACACTTTTAGGTCTCTCAGCAGCCCCTTTTTATCTTAGGAATGGCATTACGTCAATCTTGCTTCCTTGTCTGTAAAAATGAGATGATGCAACAGTGTGTCCTTCATGAGGAGCTTAGAGAGGTTCAGAAGGCACCACATTGAAGAGGAAGCTAGGGCTCATGTGGGCACACAGAAGGGGCTCTTGTTGGAAACAGCAGTAGTTGATAGCATCCACAGCAGAACAGTAATGCGTAAATACTGCTTAAATGATGTACCCTTTCACTTGTGAGGGAAGATGATTCCAGGATCTAATGTGCAGCATGGGTGGTGATGGCTATTCTAATTAACTTGACTGTGACATCATTTCACAGTGTATATGTACATCAATTTGCCACAGTCAACACCTGGATGTAGTCAAAGTTTGCTTGACAGGTAAGCATTTTAAACATTCTAAAAATGAAAGAAGACGTTTAGTCCTCCCCCACCCTTTCTACTATGAGCTCATGGATTTCTTCGGTTTTGTTTGTTTATCTTGTTTGTTTTTGCTTGGTTGTTTGGTTGGTATTGTTTCGTTTTGTTTTTTAAAGATGCTTTTTTTTCCTGATAATTTAACTTTTAAAAAGTTATTCCCCCCCCAAAAAAAAAGATCAATGACATGCCAAAAGGTTCCAGTTTAAGGATTCCACCTTGTTCTCTATAGTGAAGTGGAAACGTTTTAGTGAAAACTGAAAAGCTACCCAAAGGGCCACTAACAGAGAATAATGTTCTCCAAGAGTACGATGGGAAACTACTTATAGCATTATCATCTAAAAGGCAGGACATAAACCGGGCATTCCACATAGTTCCCACCTGTGTGAAAACACATGTATGTATTATCTATCTACCCACCAACCTACATACCTGCTTACCCGCCTCGTCTGCCATCTCCTCTTCCAGAAACACGAAAACAACAGTCAAGAGACTTAAAACACTGGTTTCCGAACACTGGCGCAACTTAGGGATTTTATTCTTGCTTGTGTATTTTTCTATTTTCCAATAGAATACTGTAACTTTTGTCATAACAAAGCAAATTACTATTTAAAAGATCTAACGAATTACCTACTATAAGTCCAATTGAAGAATATATAAAACAACCTGAAGTGAGCAGCTCCATTTCATTATAAGCGAGCTACTGCTCCCATGCCAGTACTAACCAAGTCTGCCTTGCTTTCTTTCTGACATTAGATGAGCTTGGGCACACACAGGGTCATCATATGGCCATAGACAAAAGGTCATATTTCTAAGTGTCTAGACATTTCAATGCACTAAAACAAGACCCTGCTTTTGTTACTACAAAAAAAAAACCAGTTCACTGAGTTGTTTCTAAAACATCTATAATCATACCACCTTTCAGACACAGACCACAAAAATTAACTGTAATAACAGCCTGTCAATCACCAAGGTTTCTCATTTGTAAAATGAAAGGGCTGCTGTGTTAGTAAATCTCTTCAGTACCTTCGGGTTCTGTGATCATGTGAATCTATCATCTCATTCAAGAGACAAGACATGAAGCAGGAGCTTCTCCCTTCACAAAAACTTGAGAATTACAGGAATACCAAAGATCATTCAGGAGGGAGACTCCATTGTTTCAAGTCAAAGCCATGCAGCTGGTTCCTGCGGGCGATCCAAAGTGCACAGGGCAAGGGAAGAGAATTACTCCCTCCTCTCCAGGGAGGACGAGGCAAACACGTCCTCCTCCATCTTTGTCTTTGCCTCTATCCCTGAATGAGTGTCTCGTCCTTCCCCTGAGTGTGGGAGGACTGATAACGTATGCAAAGCATTCAGCCTAGAGATCAAGGGGTCCAGCACATGCCAAATGTTATTTATAGCTATATAAATAATTTCGTAGGGTTCTCCAAACCCATTTACAAATGCATTATTTTTAATAAACACTCTGGCAGCAAGAGGAGCTCTAGAAAATCAAGGAGTAACAGATGCATCAAGCAAGGCTCCCACAAGAACCAACTTTCGCTGTGCCATCTTGACCCTCATTAATACCCTCTGAAAGCATGAGATTTTTGACACTTGGGAAAAGCAAATCCTACAGACACCATCTTGAATGTATTCTTCTGTGTAGTCAACTAACAAGTTAGTGAGTGTTGACAGAAGCCCAAAGAACAGATATGGTCATAAAGTATCTGCCTGGCTCACTGACAGAACAAAAAAATTATTTTTTTTCTTCACATAATTTGTTCCTTTCATATGGTTATAAATTCAGAATACTAAATATCTGAGAGTGTTCCATGCATTATATAATTATACCCTCTACTTTGAGTAGAACAAAGCTGAATTTAATATTCATTTCTTCTCTCACATACATAATTCAGCTCTCCTTTGCCCTCATGGAACGGAATGTAAGCGTCCAGGCTCCTTACCCCTTTTTTACTCAGTGGGATTCACAGGAGGTGAATCTCCATGCAATTTCTTCTTAGACTTATGCTATCGTGTGTTGGGATTAAATGGGCGTAGTAGAGAAAAAGGGACAAATGGTGCCTTCCCCTCCTCTTTATGAGCCAACTACACGGGGAACATAATCATTCGAGCACCTCTTCAGAAAAACACATTTGAGCCTTATGCCCTGATGGGTTGGCAAGGTTGGCAGGATTGGTGCCAAAGAGAATGTATAGGGACCCCATCAGGGAAAACTGTGTTCCCCAGTCCTGGCTGTAACGCACCCCACAGCAGTCCTCAACAACCTGGAGGCAGCCAAAAGGCTCCAGTGTTTTCCTCACTCAAGGAAAAGTCTTCAGGCTTAGGGTGACTTGCTGTGTTCAGAGTTGTATATGATGTTGACTCCTCTGCAGGCAGAGGCATCTGTTTTTGAGGGTTAGCCTTCCACTCAAGGGGTACCTATCATGGAACCCTGAACTCAGCCTTCTGTTAACTTTCCTGAGCTTGAGCCACAATCACTGGGAACAACATCACTTCAGCTTTCCCTTCCTGTCATACCCAGGCTACCCTAAAGCCTCTACTAAATCTCTCCCCCAGGTCCAAGCTTCTACTTTGGAACACCACAGCACAGTCCTAAAACACCAGGCTAATTTACAGCTGCCAGGAACCATAACCATAACCAGCCCTCTGTGATGCAACCCGTGAGCCAAAGAGAGGTTTACTGCTGTTCAGGGGTAGGTGAAGGCACTCTGAAAATGGCTTCCTAAATAGGCTAAAAGGGAAGAGGGAGAGGTGGGGGACCGAAAGCCAGGGAAAATCCTAGCAGTGTGGGTGACAAAGCCAGACCCAGAAAAATGCAGATGAGTATGTTAACCTGCTCAGAAAAATCAGTAATACTGGATTTGAAAGAGAATCTAGAGGCTATGGGGAGTGGGGAGGAGAGGCAAGGATGGGAAAACAAAGATCATAATCATTGTAATTTGTGACAAAAATGTGACTTTATCACAACTTTAAAAAGCATCACTCTCCAGTCTGTTTGAAGAAGTAGAACATGAAAGATTTCCCTGCAAAGCCAGTTCTCAAAAGTCAACCCTTTCTGCAGTTACATCAAGCACCAGAAATATAATGATAGTATTTCCCGAGGGGAAGAATTTTGAAAGCACACATAGGAAGCCATGCATGGGCATGTTCCTATCTATCTAGAGCTTTTAGCATTATTGCAGAAGGAGTGAGCTGCAAGGGAGGCCGAGGGAAAGGCAAACTTAAGAGGCACAGGGGATTTATAACTACCCCACAACAGATTTGTGCTGTAGAAATGCCCAGCCACCCATGACAATGACACCATAACGCTGGAATGAGGACACTGAAGAGGATGGAGAAGGGATTGAAGGATGGCCTGGGTTTTTCACCCTTTGATTTTACTGAGTACCTGTTTTGAAGAAGGGTCAGTGCCAAGCTCTAGGTTAGTTTAACAGGCAAAGATAACTATGAAGATATTTAAACTATTGTTAGTGTTCTCAGACAACTCAAAGATTACAAGACCATAATGTGTACAAATGTAACACAAGTAAACAGATGGTGCCCATCGAATGATCCATGCTGAATTGCAAGGGTAACCCTTGCAAGGGTGCTGCTAAATCTTTTTGAACATCTCTAAGTACCTATCTCTGGTATCAAGTCTTTTGGATGTGTCCAGTTTTCTCTCTCCTAGCCCAGATCCTGATTGTATTTTGGTTCTCCTGCATGTCAAACATCCAGTATAGATTTCAGTCAACTTGAAAAACACCCCATGCTCATCATGATGAACTGGCATTAATTCCATCACCAGCCAGCCCTGGAACACCTCTACTTCACAGGGATCATATGTGGCAGCTCAAGGCGACACCACCCTACAGAACAAACTGGCTCAGGCAGCACATATTGACAGGTGGGATCATGACATTCCCAGTGGGGGTTCTGCTTGGGTGTCTTTCAGCAAGACATTGTGTAGAACGGAAAGAGAAGTTTCCTACTGTTACTAGGAGACAGTGGGCTGAGTAAGATGATCTGGCGCACGGGGACATGAGCATTGTACTCACTGAGTTTTAGGTACATATACTGAATAGCACCCGAGAGTGGGTTTATCAAATCCTGCTAACCCACGCTCTCTCCTGAACAGGCAGAGATGCTAACTCCAGGAACATATTGTATCAGGTGGAAGATGAGCATTAAAGCAAAGAGCCTCTCCCTCTTCACTGTGCTCAACTTTACCTGGTACAACAGGGTAAGCCTTAGCAAGAGTAGAAAGGAACTATCTTCATAATTTCTATTATAAATCTCACAATGTTGTATTTAAATTAGTATTTAGGATCTACAATTAAGCCTTTAGGATCTAGGAAATATGATCTGAGGAGGAAAGGGACAGATTCTCAGGACTCTGGCTCTTGATGGAGGAGAGAGAAGGGTAGTAGTCTGAGAGGGAAGGGTGATAGTCTAAGGGAAGTTTGGTCATGCCTGTAGACTTCCCTAGTTGTCATGACTGAGGGTTGCTCATCACATCTAGTGAGGAGAAGCCAGGGAAAGCACTGGACTCCCTATAGTCCCTAGGATGACCCCAAAACAAAGCCTCAAAAGTTGATGGTCCTGAGACTGAAAAACTGTATCTTAAGGGAACCATCCCTGAACTATGAGTCAAAAGACCAAATTCACACCTAGATTACGTCATTTACTAACAAGTAACATGACACTGACAAATGGTTCAAGCTATTTGCAACTTAATTTTTTTCAACTTTAACATGGGAGTAGTCACATCTGCCCTGCTCACCAGCTCAGGGATATAGACAACTATCAAACGAAAATCCATATGTAATATACAAAAGGAGGGTGGTACTGTTATTATTCAACACTGCAGGCTCTTCAGCATCAACATCCTCAGCCTACTCTTCATGCAGACACAAACTCAATGTACAAATATTTATGTAGAGCTTATGGGATAAATAGGACACTTTTCATCTTGTTCAAAACAAAAAAAACAAAACAAAACAAAACAAAAAAACCCCTCAGCACCCACAGAAAGCCAAATGAGCCTCCAATATCTGGTTCTGTAGTCAGACTACACAAAGAAAAAAGTGAAAAGTCCACCTGTTAGCAAGCCAGATTCAACATTCAGCCTTCTTCTGTCAATGACCCACAAGGGAACCTTGAGCCTTAGAACACGGAACACTTACCTCATGGATTTTTCCCTCGTGGTGGCAAGAGCCAGGACTCCTCTGTACACACTTCGGGCAGCATTGGTTGGGGGCAATCTGCAGCACTTCTCCCTGGGTATTTGAAAGCAGCTCAGTATGAAATCGCAACAGCCAATGTTAGTGCATCAGACCCAAGTATCTGAGATTCCCTAAACCTCATGAGTTTCCACAGTTAACAATGACAGACAAGGTAAAGTAAATACACCAACACAAAGGATTCTCTGTCAAGAGGTGCTTTTTTGGAAAGTAATTTCTTTGGAGCAAAAAAATAACAATCCTCTGGGCCTTTTCACATGTAAATGTAATGGAGTGGTGAATTATTTCTGCTAGAAATCCTTCACACAAGCAAAGCGGATGGAGTGAGAAAGGGGCTTATTTTGCTAAGTATTGTTAGCTTCTGTTGGAAGAGAACAAAAGATTCTGGAGTAGGAAACTGCTACAGAGCTGGAAGAGCAAGGTCTAATGCAGGAGCGGGGAATATGGAATTGAGTGTCTAAAATTTTTGGTTCACTTCTGGAAGCAGAGAAGAGGGACAGAGGTTGAAGGACAAAGTTTTGACAGGAAGTAGTACTGCGGTGGGGACATGCAGGATGTACCAAGGAAAACTGATTAAGATTCCTGGGTGCCAATAAAGAACTGTTCTTGAGGCTTCTATAATTGCAGCTCATGATATTATAAAAAAGAGGATATCTCAGGATTTGTCTCTGATGTCAACTAATAACGCATCTGCTACCGGGAAGAATCTGCTTAAAGTCAGAGGCTAAGGATACAGCTCTGGGGCGGGGGGGGGGGGGGGGGGGGACCTGCAGTACATGTGCGGTCTAAGTTCCATCCCCAGTACCACACACACAGACAGAAAGAAGTAGACACAAAAGGAGAACAAAGAGGTTATCTTTAGGATCGAATGATCCACCTATTCGGTCTTTCCCATAGTTCAGAGAGGTGGACAAATGGGCAATGAGTGATCTGACCACAGTGTCTGAAGATCTGCAGTAGCCAGGAAGACATGTCTACCTGCAGGATGAAGGTCTACAAAGCATCTACTCAGAATGAAAACAAGAGACTCCTCAGTTCATCTAACTACATCTGAAAGAATAAGTGAGGAATGAGGAATAATTTACAACTGTAAATCTACTACGAAAATTCATCCATAACAGCAATCATCAAATTATCCTTATTTGATTGATAAAGAATAAAATTTATATGAGATTGTATGAAATCCCCCATGCTATGCAACACTAACAATGGCTCAGAAGGGTGTCTTCTGAACCCGAAAAGGAAGCTACACTTTCATCTCTGACAAGATAGCAATGGAAACTACATTAGCATAATTTCCACTAAGCATTTCATAGAGCTAGGAAATGAGATAATCCAATTGTTTTTTTAACAACAAAGAATCAAGGAGCAAGAGAGAAATGCAGGTGGAACAGATAATTCCAAGGGGCATATCATGCCCCTAAATTAGTTTTCCACATTCTCGAGAACAAACTAACTTTCAGATTTAGCCTTCAAAAAAGCATTTCAAAATGTAACTATTTATTTGTGAGGGGCAGTTGAGGAAGAAGAGGGTGGTTCTTAGCTTGAATGTCTCGGGGGAACATTAGACATGAGCTAAGTGCTCATGCAAGACTGCTGCATACAAGTAGCTGGAGACAGAGACACAGGGATTCTTGCCACCTTTTCGCATGACTTGGGATGGCTGCAGCACACACTGAGCACACTGGCCTACTGTCCCTCCAGGCTTTACACTACAGCACCGCAGAGTGGTTGCATGAACAAGACCTGTCAATGGAGACTGCAGAGGAGCCAGCAAAACGACTTGTTTGGGTTCTGGAAGAATCAACTAATGAGGACACCTTAATGATCACAGCTAAGACATGCTCAGCGCTCTCATTTCCACGGGCATTGTGTCCTAGGGCCCCCAATAGGTGCCTGAACTGCAGACATACCAAGCCTTATATGTATTATGCTTTTCCCCCATTCATAAATACCTACAGTAAAATTTAATTTGTAAACTAAAAACAGTAAGATTAACAATAATAGCTATGTAATAATACAATTCTTGAAACATTTATAATAATATGCTATAATAAAAGTTATATAATTGTGAATGTATTACAGATCTTGATAGTCTCAACACTCATTTCTTTCCATAATAAATAGACAACTTTACCAATTCATTTAAGGGGAGCACTTTAGGATTGCCCTTTAGTATATACAAACTGTCACCATCTCTATTCTTATGCTTTGAGGAAATCATGAAGTAAAATAAGAGTTAATTGAATGCAAACTCTGTCATAGCAAAACAGCCACTAAATGACCAGTGGGAAAGAAGCATACACAGCCTGGATGTGTTGGGTCAAGGAACAACTGGACAGGATGGAGTGTACTACTGTGGTGGTTTGAAAGAAAAGGGCTCCCAAAGGGAGTGACACTATTAGAAGGTGTGGTCTTGTTGGAGGAAGTGTGTCACTGTGGAGGCGGGCTTTGAGATCCCAGATATGCTCAAGATACTGCCCAGTGTCACAGACTACTTCCTGTTGCCTTTGGATCAAGATGTAAGGACTCTCAGCTCCAGTACCATGTCTGCCTGTATGCTGCCTTGCTTCCCATCATGATGATGATAAACCTCTGAACTCTAAGTGAGCAACTCAATTAAACGTTTTCCTTTATAAGAGTCACTGTGGTCATGGTTTCTTTTCACAGCAATAGTACCCTAAGATAACTAGTAAAAGATTTTTGTGCATAATTCCACACAATTCTTATTAAGTTTTTATTACATTTGTTTGTCTAATTACGTGGGGTATCTGGATGGATGCATGCATACCAAGACATGCATATGGAGGTCAGAAAACAAATTATAAGTGTTGGCTTTCTCCTTCCACCCTATAGGTCCTAGGGATCCAATTCAGATTGACAGCCACAACAGCAAGTATCCTTACCTGATGAGCCAACTTACTTATCCCATGTCACACAACTTAGCACATGTGGATTATTAATGTCTGGAATTTTCCAGTTAATATTTTCAGACCATGATTGACAAATGAAAACAATGGATAAAAGAGTTATCACACCAAACATGTAGACTATATGTACAAGCAATAACAGTTACACATATTAATTGTGTTTACATAGTTTAACTGTTACAATTTTACCAGGTAAATACCTTTGCTGATCATTCTCTCACATTCACTCACAGAAGCCTTGGCATCTACGTTCTGCCTCTGTTTCTAAGCACCATCCTGAACAACTTCAATGTGAAAGTGGCAAGACCCACACTCTACCCTTGTACATCCATGATCACCTCAGTTCAAGAAATCCTTCTCTCTACTTCTCCTGAGAGCCTTGGGGCCGTGGTCAAACTTGACATCTCCCTACCCTCTAACCTGCTGCAGACCGGAAACCTTCAGCTCTGCATTCAAGGTTCCCAGGGTTCAGCTAGCCCTCATCTTCACTCCCACTCATCTTTCCTACAAAGAGAGGCTTGAGCACATCTTTCCTATTGAGTGTCGAGTTGGGCTCGTTTTCCCCAGCACCTGCCACTTCCCATGTCTTCGCTGTTTTATTTCATTAGCACAGCCAAGTCCTAGTCCAAGATGTATTGTGCCTCTTCTTTTTTTATAGGAGTGGCTTTAACTGCCATGGGAACAACATCACTATGCAAGTTGGAACTCCCACTGGTTGGTAGTTATGTGCTCCTGCAGGTCCTCAGCACCACCACTAATGTTTTACCTGACCTCGGTCACTCCCTTTCCCTAACATTCTCTACTCTCATACACTCTGTGGCAGCTGGTAGTCACTGCCCACTTGCTTGCATTGAGAAGCACTTAGGAAATTAATAAAGTACTTCCCCCAAATGCATTGCCACAGAGGATAGGTTTAGGAGCCCCTCCCTGAGAGTTGGTGACTGTGGAGGCCCAAATTACTCAGGGTCAGAGAATCTGAGCTTTACCAGCAGGGCTGCATAAAGGGACGACTTGACCATGGGCATGGTTACCAGGTGTTTGGAAGGGTCTGCACTTGGCTGTATCTAGCAAGACGGAGATCTTTTGTCTCGCCCCTTGGCACTGTTATAAAAAGCCCTTTTGAATAAAGTTCTGGGCCACTGGGTATTGACCGAGGTCCTCCCAAAGCTATCCTGTGTTTCTGTCTTTCCTCTAGTCAAATAGTTCTATCTTTTCACCTGATATTTTCTTATTCCTCTCTCCTCAAGAGTACCCAGGATAAAGTGGGGGCAGGTCCCCCGCAGGTGACACTATCCTATAAGCTAGGGCCTTGGATATAGGATAGGAGGAAGAAAGGGCAAAACTCATAAGTGGAAGCAGATTCTCTTTGCTTCTTGGCTCCCATGAGCCAAGCTGCTCTACAGGCCTGTACTATGATAGACTGACACCACTCGAACAGTGAGTGGCCTCAAGTCTTTTCTCCCTTGAGTGACTCCTGTCGGATGGTCGTCACTGAACTACAATATCACCTTACCCCCTTCTTGCCCTCATACTTAACTGTACTGTACCCACCCATGGCTCTTCCTTTCCATTCCTAGAGAACAGGATTGTTTTTCTACCTCTACCCACTCCAGTTCCATGCTCTGGATCCCACTCTGTTCTTCTCTAGAGGCACCCTTTCTAGTTCATTGATTCCAGCTCTCTGGCTCTCATCACATCTAACCACATAACTTCAGCTTCTCTCTGCAGCCTGAGCCATCCCCACCCCCTCCTGACCTGATCCTGAAACTATCAAAAACTAAGAAGGCAAAGCAAAATCTTCTTCCTTTCCTCTTTGGGTCACTCTACAAATACTGGTATCCATGTGGGAGA
>CABHPH010141326.1:4722-16620 GCA_902168325.1 Peromyscus nudipes | reverse complement strand
ACACACACACACACACACACACACACACACACACACACACACACACAAAGGAGACGAAAGAAATGAGTGAGCTCTGCCGTCTCCACTCTCTACTATAGTAGATGTGAGTGGACACTACCGTCTCCACTCTCTACTGTAGATATGAGTAGACTCTGCCATCTCCACTCTCTACTGTAGATGTGAGTAGACTCTGCCATCTCCACTCTCTACTGTAGTCGATGTGAGTGGACTCTGCCGTCTCCACTCTCTACTGTAGTTGTGAGTAGACTCTGCCGTCTCCACTCTCTACTGTAGTCGATGTGAGTGGGCTCTGCTGTCTCCACTCTCTACTGTAGATATGAGTAGACTATGGTGTCTCCGCTCTCTACTGTAGTCGATGTGAGCGGACTCTGCTGCACAGTTATAGTTCAGGAAACAAAACACTTTGTTGTCTTTTTACTCTGTTTAAACTTCATTGTCTCTTACAGAAAACAGTATCTTCTACCTTAAACATCCCCAGCAGCAAGATCACCTGCCACGTGAAACGAGTGGGTGGGGGTTTTGGAGGAAAGGTGGGGAAACCAGCTGTGTTCGGGGCAATTGCTGCAGTGGGGGCCGTCAAGTAAGTCTGCCTTGGGAGCTGGAAGTGTGGGAGAGGCTGAGCTCAGAGGAAATTAGTGGCCTGACAAATCAATTCTGGATGCAGTCAGAGCCACCCGTTGGTCCCTGGGCAATCAGCCCCCCCCCCCCCCTGTTTCTTTATAACACATAGATATTTCACACCTGCTCTACTACCCTTTTTGGTTTTGCCAAAGTCAGCTGAACACATGACTTTGATGACCGTGGAGCAGTGGGGTAGCTGGTTGACTGCTTCCAGAACTGCGGGGCCCATTCCTGAGCTTTGGGGAAGATGAATTGTTTAGATGTGCAGCGTGGTACCCTTCCCAAGTTCATCGCTGCCCCCTAGCTCTCTTTGCTACTTCCAGAGCAGAGTAGAGTGGCATTAGAAAGGAAAGGCTCTCCACCCTCCTCCAGCTCCATGGGCTGTCTTGGTGGACAGGTGGTCTTTGGGTTGGTTGATCTCAGGGAAGATTCACATCTTTGCTATCCATGGCTCAGCGTTCAAGTTTAGCTGGTACTGACAGTGCAGGTCCTTGTTAGTTGTCTTTGACTGGGTTTGTTGTCAGTGTCAGAGAGCAAAGAGAAGGAGGAGGAGGGGAGAGAAGGGAGGAGAAGGAGCGGGAGGGGAGAGAAGGGAGAAGGAGCAGGAAGGGGAAGAAAGAAAGGAGGATGAAGAAAGGGAAAAGGAAAAGGAGATGCTGCTTACTAGTTTGTCTGAGTTCCAATCAGTCTACAAAGTCTCAGTGCCCTGCTTCCTTTGACAGCCTCTGTGTAGCTCAGAGAAAAATCCTGCACATTGGGATGTGTGTCTTCATCCCCAGTGCAGGGTGGAGAGAAGCAGGGCTGAAATTTCACATCCACTTCTGTCCCTGTCACAGCCAGCAGCAAGCAGCTCTTGCACTCACAACAGACCTTGTGACTTTTCCCTCTCAAGCATGGCTACACACAGCCACTAAGTGGAGCATCTATATCCCAATGCCTAGGCTAGCCACTATGTGCCCTGGCACCAGTATATTCTTTCCTTCTTTGTCCCCCTAGTCTCTGAAGTTTCCAGTTTATATACCCATGCAGTCAGCAATTCTCTGGCCAAAGGAGGGTCACAAGGCTTGAATTCTATCAGGTTCATAAAAGCAGATAAGAGTTTACACCAGGCAGTGAAAGTCAGGCTTTCTTTACGACTCAAGGATGAACTCTTAAAGGGAAAAGGTCAAATGAGAAAGAGAGGGACCTAGAATCAATTAGGGAAAAACCAAGAAGGGAAAAGGAGGGATCCATACGTAATACTGCATTCCTAAGTGTGGTTAGATAATAAGCTGATTAGTCAACCAAGGTGAAAGTAAAAGGAGTTAGGAATTTGTTAGTTCGAGGTTAGCTTGGGGCAGCACTTTCCTATGGGGCAGCAGGGGAAATGTTCTGGGTTGCTAGGCAACCTGCGTCACAGCATGTAGCACCTGGTTAGTAAAAGCCCTTCTGTTCTGAGTTAATGCTAAAGGGAAAATCTTTAGAACTAGGGATAACATTTGGCTATGGGAAAGAGGAAGAAATTAAGCTTAATTTGCACAAGAAACAAAGCTTTGTACCTAGTATCCCCCTGGCCTTGGCGGTTGTCTCAGTGAAAATATTTACCTTATCTCAGGAGCTAACAGATAGTCTGAATGCTTATCTATCTGCAGTCTGTCCTTGGATGTTTGAAAAGTATCTCAAATAAAATACTTCTGTTTGGGGATTACCCTGGCCAGATGTTTGCTAATGAAGGTAATTACAGAAAGGCAGACTTCTAAGTCTAATGCTAAAAGGGAGAACAAAGGCCTGAAAAAGGGGTCTTGACTGTGTCACTGTTGTCAACACAGTCAGGGGTTGTTATCCAAATACCCCAATAGTATAGGGAAATTGTGTCCAGTGGATGATCAACCACACTGTTAGAAGTTCTTGGGGAAAGAATCAAATGGGAAAGCTACAACACACACAGGAAATTCACTGCAGGAAACAGCCAATACATTTAAAATCCAGTATCACCAATACTCTTGAGTTTCGGCTTTATCCTCTGGAAGACCCGTTGGCTTCTCCAGGTATTAGCTGTGCTAATGTCAACTGGATTCCCACTTCATGTTTGTGTGGCTCGTAGCATTTCACATGTTGTAAATAGACGTGGGTAGACAGTAAATTAGGAGTTGAATCAATAGGTGGATAGATGGGTAGCTGACTCGATAGGTGAGTGGATGGACAGATGGGTGGGATGAATGGAGAATCTACATTTTGTTTTCTGCAGAACTGGCCGTCCCATTCGTCTTGTTCTGGACCGTAAAGATGACATGTTAGTAACCGGGGGAAGGCATCCATTATTTGGAAAATATAAAGTGAGTATTGCATGTGAAAATCGTCACAATACACCCTTTCTTTTGTGTGGCTTTGTCCTTTTTCTGTCATTTTGATTTTGCTGACTTCCAAAAGTACTCGGCATCTAAAATACCAAATGAAGATGGTACATGTTTTGGATACCCGAGACATTTTATGATGAGCTTTTTGTTTGTTTGTTTGTTTGTTTGTTTGTTTTTCGAGACAGGGTTTCTCTGTGTAGCTTTGCGCCTTTCCTGGAGCTCACTTGGTAGCCCAGGCTGGCCTCGAACTCACAGAGATCCACCTGGCTCTGCCTCCCGAGTGCTGGGATTAAAGGTGTGCGCCGCCAACGCCCGGCTATGATGAGCTTTTAATTGAGTGTATAATTGTATAAAAAAAGAAAGGTAATGGTGAAAGTAAATGTTAAATAATGACTAAAAGGCACTGTTTGAGGGACGAGGGCTGTGTCTCAGTAGATAAAGCATTTGCCGTGCAAGCCTGAGGGCTGGAGATGGGATCCCCAAGACCCACATCAAAGCTGAGAGGGTCAGTGTAGCATGAATTCTAATTGGTCTTAATAATAAAAAACCAGGAGTCAGATATCAGGGTGAAAGCTGAAAGATCGGAGAAGCAGAGCAGCCAGCCACTAGAAAAACTCCTTACCTCTGGGAATCCTCAGATTGAAAGGTCCAAACTCTTGTCTCCACCTTGCCTTATCACTTCCCTTTTCCTCCTCCCAAGTGCTCTGACTAAAAGCATGTGCCTCCTAAGTACTGGGATTAAAGGCATGAGATCTCAAGTGCTGGGATTAAAGGTGTGTGCCACCAATGCCTGGCTTCTAGCGGCTAGCTCCCCACTCTGATCTCCAGGCAAGCTTTATTTGTTAGAGCACAAACAAAATATCACCACAGATGAGGCTGCCTGCCTGTAACCCCAGTGCCCAGGAGGAACAGACAAGAGATCCCTGAGGCAAGTTGGCTAGATAAGACTAGCCAAAAAATCTGTGAGGTCTGGGTTTTTCAAGAATCCCTCCTCCATAAATAAACTGAAGTACAATCAAGAAAGATATCTAAGCCAGGGGGAGCACACCTTTAATCCCAACACTTGGGCAGCAGAGGCAGGCAAATCTCTGTGAGTTCAAGGCCAGCCTGGTCTATAGAGCAAGTTCCAGGACAGTGCTAACACAAGAAACCCTGTCTCAAAAAAACAAAGAGAGAGAGAGAGCTGACATTATCCTTTGGCTCCAAACACATGTGTACTCACACACATATGGGCACACATACACATGCAAAAAAAAAAAAACCCACTGTTATACAGAATAAGGATTTATATGCTCAGACTTCCTGACTGTAAGAATAACACTTTGGGGCTGGAGAGATGGCTCAGAGGTTAAGAGCACTGGCTACTCTTCCAGAGGTCCTGAGTTCAATTCCCAGCAACCACATGGTGGCTCAAAACCATCTATAATGAGATCTGGTGCCCTCATCTGGCCTACAGGCATGCATGCAGGCAGAATACTGTATAATAATAAATAAATAAAAATCTTAAAAAAAAAAAAAAGAATAACACTTTGTAGAAGAAATGTTTAGAAACAATTTGACCATTTTTCACTGCAAAATAATCTTTAACAAAAATCCACTAACAGGTGAACTAAATTCTTGAAATCGCACTCACTCCTGTTAAAAATGTTTGCTGGCGTCTAGGAGATGATACTATTTTTCAGATTTGTGGTTTAGTCCTAAGGACAGTCCTGTTGTGATATAAAGTTACAAAACATGCTTTCTTTAGGAATTGCTTGAGGCAGACACATCTGATTTACCACCTGGTTTCACCATTGCTTTCCATTGCTACATTTTATTACCTATATTGCTATTTGCAAACCACCTTGGCCACCCAGTAAGATGAGTCCAGCTCATAAATTCTCCAACCTCTGTTCCCGAAGCTTTCCCTTAACGAGAGATATTATGAGTCATCTCCGTGCATTCTGGGATCCCAAAGACTTTCCCACGAGGAGAAAACCACAGACTAAATTAGAAAGAAAGCCAGTACAGAATGGCAGAGAATCTTCCGAGAATAAGGAGGATGAGAGTGGCAATTACGTTCTGAGAGACAAGAACTTGAGGATTCCACAGAGGGTGGAGCCAGGATTGCCCATTGAAAGGAAAGGACTCAGCAAAACTTGGGTCAAGAAAGCTCTTCTTCAATCAGACCCTGAAAGACAAGGCCACAGCAGGCAGAGTGCCACACAAGAGCAACCTGGAGGCTGAGTCTGGCCTTAATCCTCTTCAAAAGGGGACTGAGGGGTGACTCGCACTTGGCAGGTACATTTTAAACAAATCACTAAAACGTCCATCATTTGGTGACAGGTGGGATTCATGAACAGTGGCCGAATCAAAGCCCTAGACATTGAGTGCTACGTCAATGGAGGATGCACATTGGACGACTCAGAGCTGGTATGTGTGTCTGAAACCAAGTGTGCCCTTGACAGTGGGTAAGATGGAAAACGTCTGAAGGAGTCTTTATGGAAAGGGGCAGTGGTGTCTAACGTATGTGGTATCTCCTTTTGCTTTAGGTAACAGAATTTCTTATACTAAAGCTGGAAAATGCATACAAGATCCGCAACCTCAGATTGCGGGGCCGTGCATGCATGACGAATTTACCGTCCAATACAGCCTTTCGTGGGTTTGGCTTCCCACAGGGGACCCTGATAACAGAATCTTGTATCACAGCTGTGGCAGCCAGATGTGGGCTTCCACCAGAAAAGGTAGGATTATAACCGGGGTCATATCCAAGGCTGCTAAGGAATCAGAGGAGGGAGGAATTAGCTAGTGGCCCCGGTAAACCCTGAATTAACCCTGGCTCAGAATTTGAGATAAGAGCTTCATTTTTTTTTTTCTGACCATGATGTGGACGTCATTTATTTATCCACTCCACTATTGACACATGTTCAGGTTGTTTGTTACCCAGGTTGGGCTGTTAAAATGGTGCCGGGTCTGGAGAGAAGGCAGAGTGGTTAAGAGACAAACTGCTCTCCCAGAGGACCAGAATTCATCTCCCAGCACACGCATCAGTGGTTCACAATCACCTGCAACTCCAGCTCCAGGGGATCTTGTGCCCTCTTCTGGCCTCCATGTACTCACAAACCTATACACACACACACACACACACACACACACACACATATATATATATAATTTAAAAATAAAATCTTTAAGCAGCATGTAAAGGCAACAGGTAAAGCCACGGAACACGTGGCGACATATAGATTAACAGAAATGGGCTGAGTATAAGCGTAAGAGCTAGACAATGGTAGGCCTGAGCTAATGGCTGAGCAGTTTAAATAATAAATAATTATAATATTTATTATATCATAATATAATATAAATAAAAAATAAAATAAAATCTTAAAATGAACTTGCAATGAATACCCCAAGACACATGTGCCAGGGGTCCGGAATATCTTTGTCCTTTTGTGGGGGTCTGTCTATTGAACAAACTCACAGAAATGGAATTGCTGGTTCACTTGAAAGCTTCTTTCAGATGTCCAAAATTTACCACTTGAAAATATTATTCTGTCCAATATACCAGGAGCCCTGGGGGGTGTAAAGGAACTGGACCAGAGACAGGCTGACTCCAGCACCAACTGATGATGTTGTCCGTTCCTTGATCTTTCAGTCACATCCCAGTTCCCAGTTCCCTCAACCCAGACCCTCTGCTCCAGTAAGGACTCTCTATGTCCTGTCTCTTGAATACCTTTGTCCCTAAATTCAGTGGGGACCTCCAGGTTTTCATCTCATTGGCCGAGTGCTTCTTCCACACCAGAGAACACCTAATACTATATCAGAAAAATAAAGATTCCCTAAAAGAAGTCACAAAAAGTGCCCATGGGCCAGGCAGTGGTGGGGCACGCCCTTAATCCCAGTCAGTACTCAGGAGGCAGGAGCAAGCAGATCTCTTGAGTTCGAGGCCAGCCTGGTCTGCAAAGCGAGTTCTAAGACAGCAAAGACTACACAGAGAAACCCTGTCTCGATAAAAAACAAAAAACCAAACAAAACAAAACAAAAGATGCCCATGGCACAAAGGAGGAAGACAATCAGGATGAGTATGGGGACTAAAAAAATAAATTCCTGGAGAAAATGACACTTGAGTTTCACCTTGAGGAAGGTAGATGGAAAGGTAACCCAGGCAAAGGGAACAGCATGAACAAAGGCAGCGGACCCCCTGGTGTCCTGGATCCCTCGGCTAGAAAACGAGAACAAGATTTACTTCACAGAGTTCCTAAAGACAAAATAAATTTTTACTAAAATGTTCATCTTTGTAGGGCCGGGAATGTAGCTCAGTGATAGAGTTTACCCAGCATGCACAAAGCCCTGGGTTCCAGCCCCAGAACCACACACTAAAAAAAAATTATTTTGGAATGGGCATTGTCTTAGTGCAGTTTGTTGTTGCTGGCGACGATACAGCAGTTCCTTTACTTCTGTTAGAATAAACTGGAGATAGTGAAAACCTCTCAGGCGTTTCCAGCAGGCTTTCCTTCTCTGGGTGCTGAAAATTCCCAGGATATGGAGCAGATCTTATTAAACATGAATTTTAGAAGATTTAACCATGTAGTGCAAATGCAGTTGGAAGACCTGAAGCCCTGCTATTTGTCCTTATCTGTTCTGCGATTTCTTTCTGACAGAACAATCTTCACTTATGATGGTAGAGCCTGGCTTTAACTCACCACTCACCAACTCTGTTCCATCCTCTGTATCCTCTGAGCCCTGAAGCTTGAAGAGAAAACCCTGGGCCAGTAAGATGGCTCAGGGGATAAAGGCGATTGCTGCCAAGTTTAACAACCTGAGCTTTATCCCTGGGAATGATATGGTAGAAGGAGAGAACTGACTCTCACGGGCTGTCTCTGACTTCCACATATATGCCATGGCATGTACACACACAGAGACACACACGCAGACTCACATGGGGGGCAGAGTGGGGAGAGATACAGGATGGATAGGTAGATTGATAGATAGATAGATAGATAGATAGATAGATAGATAGATAGATAGATAGAGATAGAGAGGTAGACAGACAGATAAACCCAGCCCTTCCATCACATTGCCTTTAGACTAGTCACTAACAACTGCACTCCACTCCAGACAGACAGAGACCCTGGTCGGTGCATTAATGTGGAGATCAAAAACAGCCCAGCTGCACATGCCGTTGGAAAACAATGGAGGAAAAAAATCTGTCCTCCCCACCAAAGCGTATGCTTCAGAGGAAAGGCTTCCTAAGCCCCCAGCTGGCAGTCTGTCTGTCTCTCCACAGGCATTGATGGAATTTCACACTTGTTTCAGATTAGAGAGAAAAACATGTACAAAACAGTGGATAAAACCATCTACAAACAAGCTTTCAGCCCCGAGCCCCTGATAAGGTGCTGGAACCAGTGTCTGGACCAGTCTTCCTTCCACATCAGAAGGACAGAAGTGGAGGAGTTCAACCGGAAGAGCTACTGGAAGAAGAGGGGCATCGCTATCATCCCCATGAAGTTCTCGGTCGGCTTTGCTGCAACGAGCTACCACCAGGTAAAGTTCGCACACAGCGCAGGGTAAACGGCCCTCGCGTCCAACACAGTCTTGGTCCAGTGTGTGCTGGTGTTCAGGGAATGCCGCGTTTCCCAGAGCCCCGGGTCCCTCCCTGCATATTCATAGGAGAAATGTCCAGAAGTCCCCTGAGCGGCTACATGTGCCAGTAGGGGAAAGGTCACCATGGTGACAAGCATGACTCTGCAGGGACCCGGCGCTGGCTCCGGATTCTACGCTATTCAGAAGGGACAGGAGCCCACGGTTGTTTGTTTCCTGCTGAGGAAGAAGTGTCCCACATGCAGGAATCCTTGGGATACCTGCCAAGTCTCAGGCAGAGAAGTCATTCCCCTGGTCTCTGATCACCTACCCGACAGGCACTTCAAGCTACCTCCCTCCCCAGGAATCTCTTGGCTCTGATGGGGAAGAGGGAACGGGGTCCAGAACTGTCCTGGGTAAATTGGCAAGAGGAAGAGGCAAGTCATCCATCCAGGGGCGCAAGGGAGGCAGAAAAGCAGCATGCACGTGGATAAGACCTCCAAATGGTGCCAGGCCTGAGCAAACCTTCTCTGAATCCCAGTGCGACATGGGGACCAGAAAACTCCTTAGAAATCTAGGCATGGCTGTTGCTTACCCATTGCTATCCATCCAGGTGAGAAAACCCAGCAATTGGGAGAGGCTTTGAACATTAGAGTGCTTTGTACGTACACCATCCAAAGCATCCCTCCGTTCATACCCTCTACCAACCACAATCTTCTCCCAGCCACACACTCACACACACACACACACACAACTGCCCTGTGAAAGGGAGTTCCTCCTAGGAAAGAAAAGCAGCAATTGATCCAAATCCTTGGTCGACTGAAGTCAAGAGACCCTGAGACAACCTTGGCCTGCCATTTGCTAGGTGTGTGACATTTAAGTTGTTCAGCCTCTCTGAGCTTTGGCTCCCTCAGTTGTAAAGTGAGACTAACAGTGACAGTCTCCCAGGATTGATAAGGACTGGCTGAGAAAATTAATATAGAGTGCTTGGCAAGAGCTCTGGAATAGTCTGGAAGTCAACCAGGGCAACCCTAAGCCTGTTCCAGGAGAGCCCAGACACACCTCCAGGGCTCTTTCTCCCCTGACAGGTAGGATAAGGTGCCCTGACTTCTGGGTCATATCCCTGCCCAGGTCCAGTAGGACTGTTCCGTAGACAGGTACAGAGTTAGTTGTCCCATCCACCAGCTGGGCAGAATCAATGGCAGAATCACAACAGACCCTAGATGGCCACCAATGTGGCTTTTCTCTGCCAACAAATATTGAGTCGTTACCAGACTAACTTGAACAGCAGCTGGGTGACTAACAGATCGACTCAGTCATTGCACTAACGACCCAGAGTTAGCCTAGACCCCACAAGTCAAAGATGAAGTCCCACAGACTATACCCATTTTCTGACACCACCTGCAAATGATGTGCCCGCCCGCTATTCACACTTCTGCCTAAATGCCTGCTAAGTTGAGTTTTTCACTATCCCCAGTCAGGTGCAACGATTTTTCTAGAACTCACAGGAAAGCCTTTTCCATTTTATTATCATAACCCCTTATATAAATGACACAACTCAGAACCAGCCAGTGGAAGAGATGCCCAGGGCAAGACACTAGGGAGGGACAAAGAGCTTGTCTTCTGGGTGTTCACCCCCCAGGGAAGTGCACAGAACTCAGGAAGGGGGGGGGCTGAAGCACTGCCCCCCTCACCACCACCACCACTTACAAACACACACGCACACAGGCTGGCCCCCTCACCCTAAACCTATCCAGTCACCTCCTGAGGTATCTCCTTAGCAAAGGCTAGCACTTTTCAAGGTTTAGGAAGTACCATGCCAAGAACCAGAGACAAAACTAAGCAGCTAGTTTCTCCAAATGACTCCGCACCTCCTCTGGCCATCAATATGGCCACTTCTCACCTCAACTACAGCCCTGTTCTGGCACCCCTGGGTGCCAGTTTCCTATTTCGCCACATTAGAAGTGAGCCAAGTGCTGACTTTTGGTCTCCATCTGAAAGGCTCCAGCTTCCCCGAGGAGCTGTAAATTGATGCACCCAAGAACCACTTGGCTAGGCCTGGGAGGTGTCATGCCAGGTCGGCTGATGACTCAAAGGGCTGGAACACCTCCTCACAAAGCGGGCCACAGGCTACAGTGAATAAATACTGTCAAATACTGTCATTAGCACCGGACACCTCCAAGCTCCCCAACCCCTCCAGGCCATCCCGGAGTCTCCGGGCATCTCCAGACTGGGAGGGGAACACCACCTTTCCATTCTACGTAGTCTCTGTGACTCCAAGCTGCTCAAAGTTCCCTCTAGGACACAAAGTCACACAAGGCCACTTGCCCTGCTTGGAGAGACTCAGAACAGAGCTTGCCATGTCTCCAGGGTGTCCTGTGGTGGCTACAGCAAACTATCACATGCTGGGCAGCCACTCAAAAAAAAAAAAATGTATTCCCTCACAGTTCTAGAGGTCGGAAGTTCGAACTCAAGGTTTCAGCAAAGCCACTGTCCCTCCACCACCTCCAGGGAGGAATCTTTCCTCAGCTTTTCCAATCTCTGCTGGCTCCTGGCCCTTCTTGGCTTATGGCGGTATAACTCCACTGGCTGCTTCCAGCTTCATAACCATTGTCCAGGAGGCTGCCCCAGAGCCTTCTGATAAGGACACCAACCATTGAATTTAGGGTCCACTTCTGCTAGTCTGATCATCTTAAATAACTGTATCCACAAAAACTATTTCCAACTAAGGGCACGCTCTGGGGTTCCAGGTGGACATGAATTGGAGAGGCGTGAACCACTGTTCCACCCAGGACTTGAAAGAGGAAGTATGGATGAGGTGATGGATCTTCCCAGATAGGGTCAGATGTTGCAGGGAATCTTAAGAGAATGGAGACAGGGGAGTCTAAATGCTGGACAGAGGGAGACCAGGCTGAGCCAGCCAGGAAGTGAGAACAGCAAAGCAGGAGCCAGGGTCCAAGAGGAGTGGTGGTGAGATTGGACCCGGGGACAAGGCAAGAGGAGACAGGAATGCCCTGGGGGTGGAGGGATGGGACCAGATCCTCAAGGACCTCTGTGACAAGGAGCAGAGCTTTCAGTTACAGGCCAGAGGGGGATTCACTCACCCCACTCCCTTCTGTCTCTTGACTCCATTCATTGTCACTTCAGGGGACCCCGAGCAGCACAAGAGGAGTCAGGTCTGACAGACAGCCCAGCTCTCACAGAACCCATATGCCACACCCTTCTGCCACTGAGCATTCCGCCCCACAATGACTGGATTTCAGCCTGTGTCCCCACCATCTTGTGACTCGCTTGACACATGACCGTGTCTTGTTCATGCTTATGTGTCTAGATGGAGCTCAGGGAAGGAAAACAATCGATT
>CABHPH010141325.1:0-18746 GCA_902168325.1 Peromyscus nudipes | reverse complement strand
TAATTGCTCTCAATTTAAATTACAAGTATAGAATTCATATTTAAGTTGGTATTAATTGTATGAAAGTATGTCAAATAACCTGTGAACAAGACTACCTCCTCTACAACTTATTAAGGGATTTGAGTTTAACCAACATTATTATTTTACTGTCAACCTAATAGAAAAAAATCTGCAGATGTATCTGGTGTGTGACTTGTCTGGTCAGGGTTATTCACACCCACTCAAACTCTTGTTCTCAGAATTCCTCATGTAAGCCTTAGGAAGTGATTTTAAAAAATGAATTTTTGCATAATCATGATGTCATTAGTCGATGTTAATTGTTTGTATGAATGTCATATCTTGTAAATAAGAAAGCTAGTCAGAGCTGGATGGATATAAAGGAAATGTGAGAGCCCATTTACTCCCAGTATCTGTGGGTAGGAGGCACTGGAAAGTGAGAGAGTAAATATGTACAAGACCATGTTTATGAACCAAAGTAGCAAGTCAAATAAAAGAAAAAAGTTCTTCTGTACCGGGTGGCCAAGGTGAGGTCAGTATCAATATTGGCATTGGTGCTGCCAAGTCCGTGTTTTGCATGACGATAATTTAATCAAGATGTGTTGGTGACAAAGGGCTTATCAAACAAAGAATGTTTTAGGACACAGGTAGGCTTGTTTGACAAAAGTGACACCCATCTTCCTTCACAAAGCTACTGTAAAATCCATATCCGGCCTTGCAAAATTTCATGTTGACAGCAAAGACTGTGATGTGCAAATTGACTGTATATTCACGATGTTTGTTATCCATCATAAAAATGTTGGTGTTTCTTTTCTCAGGAAACAGGGATGTTTATTCTTAATGCTGTAGAAGGAAAATGTACAACATAGATCAGAACTGAAATCTGAGAGTTCAAACATAACCCTAGGAATTCCATATGGTTTTGTACACTAAGGACAACACAGATATTATCCCATTTTATTCATGAGAAAACTAAAACAAAATGAATTTGAATGGCACAGCTTTTTCTATTTTTTCCAGTAGCCATAATAGGAGAAAAAAAAAAAAAAGAAAGATCAGGCAAAATCACCCTGCATTAAACTTAGAGCACTGAGACTCAGGTCAAACATCTGGGAAGTAAATTTATCATTTTACTTGTGTATTTTTAGTTGAACAATAAATTGCCAATGGAACTTTTAATATCTCAGTTTCTTCTCAGACAATTGAGGGGAAGGAATAACTTCTACAAAATTCCATCTATGGTCAGTTTCTTCACATGAGAATCATATTGATCACAGTCTTTTGCTAGTCAAGGCCAAAAAGGGAAAAGGATATAATCCCAATGCTGTCTGAAAAAGAGGAACAGCTTTCACAGCCTAGGCAGACACACAGTTTCCCAAGCAGTAAAAGTGATGTGCACTTACTACTTTATGTACACACACACACACACACACACACACACACACACACACACACTCAGGGTACACTAATCGAACAAGCATTATTGTCAACAGAACCATCAAGCCACCCATGATGGGAATAAAAAGAGAGTGAAGCTCCCTCTGAATTATTCACAGAGCACTGAAGGGAAGGGACTGGTTACAGGAAAGTGGAGGCTATGGGTACTTCACTCCCGGGTCTAACAAGAGTGAAATCTCCTGATTAGGAATCTAAATAAATAAATAAATAAATAAATAAATAAAAATCGCACTTCCTTAAAAAAAAATTTCCATTCATGAAGATTTTCTCCTAAGTAGAACTTTCCAAGCTTGTTTAGGTATTCCTGGTAAAATGTGAAGTGGGTTTCTACCCACATTCAACATTTGGTATATGTATGTCTACAGTAACTCAATTTTCTGACTTCTAAATCATATGGTCTGCTTTAACAAAACCATAGCAGTTTCCTTGAGCTTCTGCCCACTTGCTGAATTTTAAAACACTAGCCTGCTTCATTTCCTCTCATGATAGCTCTTTGGTTAGAGATGGCTTTCCTAAGTGGCCACTCCAGAATTTCTGTGTTTGTGCGTGAGGAGGTGGGGGGATGCACTCTGATACTTAAGGAACAAAGGATTTACACACCTACCTCTATGCAGCCAGCACACTGTTCTGACCGCTACTGTGGATTCATTTGTACTAACTTGGGAGAAGGGATCTTGCATCTAGCCAATCTCACTCTCACACCCCCTGGAGTTGTCACTGTCCATCAAAAGGACATGGAAACATATTGGCAGTGCCTCTGTTCTCTGAGCAAACTAACTATGATAGCTCTCTGTTCTACTCCTCAGCATTCAGTTCCCTGAGAGGATGAGCTGGAGAACTACTTCGTTCTGAAGCCTGTAGTGAAGACGATGTCCTTATAAACCCAAGAACCCATGCTGTTTCCCAGGGAGATAAATGGATCAAGGATTCAAGGGCTACAGGTTAAAAATTAACTACTAAAAAAAAATACTGATTAAGCAAATGGGATGGATAAGCTTGTAAATAGATTCTTATGACTCAGCGTATATCTCAGGGACATCTTATTTGGCGTGGGCAAGCTCACAAAGCCTGGGTCTGAGTGAAGGATAGCCCCTTTATATTGTCTCAGACAGAAGAGAGCTGCTTTGCGCCTGTGCATGTCATTTGTGCATCACAGATGCTTTGATGTTTGTCTGAGCCTGCTGACAATTATAAGATTCAACAAATACATTGTCTCTCGGCCTCCATGCTAGGTGGCCTAATTCCAGTTACATTCATCTGAATTTTCAAGTATCTTCTCAGACAGAAGTACCCTGATCCATAATCATAATATTGACAAAAACAAAAACAATAACAATCTTTTTGTTTGCATTGCTTAGGACATTTGTTCTTTTCAACATCCTTGAAAGGGTGGTGTTAAAAGCTCTGTTTCATAGCAAACAAAGCCGTGGTTTAAATAAGTGACGTGATTTGCTTTTAATTATACAGTGAATTGCTATAGCTCTGGGAAAGCTGCAGCTCTCCAGTCAGGGGAGTGCCGGGGGTGGGGGGACACTTCAGTGTGTGGGTCACCCTGTTTGGGAGCAGAGCCTTTTCTGCAAAGGATCAAAGGCATTCCAGCTGCAGCTAGAAGCAGCTGATGAGGCAAGAGAAGGCCAAGAGATGCTGCCTCTCTGGAAAGTGGTCCAGCCATCTGTTTTGCTCATTCTTGACTCCTGCCTTTTCTCTTCTACTGCCTGATCCTCCCCAGCTGAGTTTAACAGAATTAGAAAAACACTTACTGACCTGTCCTAAGAAAGCCTGACCCAGAAGACCCACATCAGCTCCAGTCTAGGCTTTGGGAGAGACTTGTCCAGAGCAGCTTGCTCTGCTGGGCCTGGATTTCCCACTACATTAGAATGGTGATGGCCAGGCGTAGGGTCACAGGCCTGGAATTGCAGCCCTTAGGAGGCTGAGGCAGGAAGATTGTGAGTTCAAGACTAGCCTGGGCTACCTAAAAAGATCATGAAGTTTGCTCTCTATTTTAGCAATCAAGAAATGGAAACTACATTGAGATTTCATTCAATCCCAGCCACAGTGGCTACCATCTAGAAAACAAATAACAAAAGAAAATTTCTAGCAAGAATGAAGAAGAGTGGAAGAACACTTTCACACACTGTTAGTGGGATAGAAATTACCACAGCCACAATGGAAGTCAGTATGGAAGTTTCTCAACATACTAAAATCAGAAATTCCATATGATCCAGCTATACATCACTCCTGGGTATACATTCAACAGGTTCTGTAAACATGGCACGGAGGCACCCACACAGACATGCTTACCACTGTGCTATTCACAGTAGCTAAGAGAACCAGCCTATAGCCCATCAGCAAATGAACAGCTAAAGAAAATGTGGTGTGTGTATGTAATGGAATTTTACTGTAAGAAAAAAGGAAACTGTGACATTTGCCGGAAAGGGACTAAAACTGGATATCACCATGTTAAAGGAAACAAGCCAGACTCAGAAAGACAAATGTCATATTCTTTCTCACATATATAGAATCTAGATTGAAAAAAAAGACATAACAGAAGCAGAGCTATTTGGGAAAAGAAAGGGAGAGCAGAGAGAAGGTAACCTGAGGTGAATGTGGTTGAGGTGCATTGTATACATGTACAAAACTATGTACATAAGGAAGAATGAGATTTGGGGAGTAGAGGACCCTTGTAAACTATGATGGCCTGGGAATGCAGAAGAACAACAACGGAAGGAAAGAAAACAGAAAGAAATGCAAAGTCCTAATTTGTAGCATTTATTGACCTCTCTGGCAGAATTTCTCCCCCATGGCTCATTTCACATCACCAACTTAGACTTTGAATGGCCAATAAAATGCCTTAGAATGTAGCCATGGCTCTTACAAGGCAATACAGACCTCTCCACCATAGTTAGACAACTGGCCAGCGGAGGACGTGCAACAGGCTCTGTCTCTAGCCAGACAGTAGGCATTCTCCAAACCCTTCAGCCTTGTTCGCCAGGGACTGTGTAAACATGGAGGGCCAACACAGACCAGTTGTGGAGACAGCACCCAGGCATGGCTTTAACTTTAGAACATTTACCTTAGGACTCACTAAGGACCAAGGAGTGATAGATCAAAATTGAATGTCTAGATTAGTCTAAGGACTCTTAGAATTTTGCTCCCCAAACAATGTATGTGTGTAAGCTCAATGTGCTGACAAGATAAAGGCAGTCATCCTTGCTTCATATGACATAGACATGTACTTGATGTTCAGTTCTCCTTCCTCACAAATTGATGAACTCTTGTCCTCTCTGTGAACTTGATAAGCTAGGTCTAAAGAGTCAACTTGATAACATGCTTTAACCTTCTTCACATGCGATAAAAGGAAGCTTTTGTTTTTCTTATGCCCACCTGGGTAAATGCTCAAGTCCCATCAACTCCTGTCCTCTCTCTCCTTTGGCAACACTTGAGGAATACTTTGCAAAGGATGTGATGGCAGAGTGATATGTATTTGGCTCCTGTTTAAATTCAGTGATAGGGCTATTGACATGCTCGTACATTTTAAAATTTAAATAATTTTCCCACAAGTTCAAATAATATACTTGTCACCTTCTAGAGGCCTGGGAACAGATCTTATCTTCTTTGTCACAAAATGGCACCAGCTTGAGTAAACATGGAGGCAGAATAGAGGCAGAGCTCTGCTCTGTGAGTGTAACCTAACTCGCTAAGGCAAATAGGCAACGTGGTTGCCAGGTTTAGCAATTTTAATCTCAAGATATAAGCCTCTCACCTGCAAAAACACAAACAAACAAACAAACAAAAACCCTATTGTGACATTGTCCCCGGGGACTACCTTAATCCTTAACAAATGAATAGGAGTGTTGGTAAACGCCAGTATTTAGAAACCGAATAGTTCCTGAGAAGCAAGAGTAGATGAAGGTTCCTGCCTTCATTTCTCTACGGTTTGGTATATTCATTTTTAATTTAATGCTTATTATCTCTAGAATGTCTAAGCGCTGTGCTGTAAGAGTGCTCATTTCAGGCTAGGAACTGTGCCTTAGAGTCCACTGTAGAGAGTGAGAATTCAGATCTTTCACCCTTTGCTCCACTTAATCCAGGCATACTTTGTTCCCCTGTTGGCACAAGATATCTGTATATTAATTGTGGCTCAGTCAGCTTTCAATATTTGTATTAACATGATTATGTAAGTACTGGTCATGGTTTATCGTAAGGTGTATTTCCTTTCTGGCATAGGAACTATGTTTTCCAGAGTTCCCCTTTGTGTAGGTGTTGGAGCATATATTCCCAGTTTATCCCTCAATTTTTCCCAAACTGTGAAAAATCGTCTCCTCTTTGCACAAACAGAGTTAGTATTCATTGAGGAAGTACTCCCGAGCCTTCTTGAATGGATTGCATTTGGGAGGTCTTCCCAAGTGCCCCACATTGTGTGGATCCACAGGTTTCCTGCACCTCATTTCATTCTTCGTTTTACCCCTGTTGTGGTGAATATTCTCAAATAATTTCCTAAAACACAGTAGGAAGCTAGTAACTTTCGGAAAACTGTTTTTTGTTGCTATTTGTGTGTGTGTGTGTGTGTGTGTGTGTGTGTGTGTGTGTGTGTGTATGCACCATGGCAGGCATGTGGACTTCAGAGGACAACACTGGGTAACAGTCTTCACTTTCCAGCTTGTTTGAAACAGGCTCTTTTGTGGTTCACTGATGTACACCAAGCTAGCTGACCTAGGAATTCAGGAGTCTTCTCTTGTCTCTATCTCCCATCTAGTAGAAACATGTCTAGCTTTAAAAGGATTTTGTAGATCTTAAACTCAGGTCCTGTACTCACTGAGCTGCCTTCCCGTACTAGAGAATTTTTAAGTTGAAAAGTATTTATTTTATTATCTTCCTTGTTTGACTGGGTCTAACATTCTTAAAAAAACACATGCTTGATTTTCTTTTTCTGGTTTTAAGAGTACTGCTCTGGTCCCTGTGTTTTTATTTGGTTATTATATTTTAGATGTCTGTCTGCTGTCTCAGGAGAGATAAAGAGGGAAAGGAAATGGATTTGGGTGGGAGGGGAATTGTGGAGGATCTGGAAGGGGTTGGGGGAGGGGAAAATGTAATTAGACTATATTATTCAGAAATTATTTCAATAGAAATAAAGTATGCTTTGAAAAGTCTGTTACCTCTTGGCTTTTGATTCTTTGTATTAAAAACATACCTTTCTGTTTTTCTGAAAGATTATAAAGCTTTTCTTAGCGCTCAGTGGTCTAAAATTTTGTGATCATGTGTTTTGATGTGAGTGTAGTTTTGTTTCATCCTCAAAGCCTTCTTCCGTTCTGAAATTCATTTCTTGAATTATTTCCTTAGTCATTCTACCTTCATTCAATATCTTCCTGTCCTGAATTTGTTTTTTTTTTAGATGTTATAACTTCTGAAATGGTTCACTTGTTTCCTTTTTTTAATCTTTGATCTCTTATTTTCTTCTGTGTTATTTCTTCAAATTTACCTTGAAAGATTTCTATTCAATGTTTTTATTTCAAGTTTCATTGCAAATACTTTATGCAATATTTCCTCTGCAAAAACCAAAAACAAAAAACAAAAAAAAACCAAAACTGCTGCTCTTCTTTCATTGATGCACATTCTTTTCTTACCTTTCAGGGAATAAGAAGGACCGTTTTTGAAGTTAATGTCACATCTCAACTTCAGGCTGCCTTTCTCATTTGTTTTCTGGTCTTCACTTCTGTGCTATGAAATACTTTGCACAGATGTCTCATATTTACGTGTAAGATACCAAAAAGCTGTGTAAATGATGGGGTTGTCTCTGAGAATCAATGCAGAGTTAACCAGTCTGAACATCACACGCCAGTGCCAACGCTTGTACTCTGCTCTCTCTTGGAATGATCACATCTCCCAGAGAAGCCCCCTTTAACCTCCCACCTCAGCAATCTAACACTGGACACTTCATCCTGCAAGATGTCAGAGAGGAAAAACCTGAATACACAAACCTCCACTTTCATGTTCCACTCTGGTCAACATGTCTTAATCTTTCACTCTCCTCTCAACCCTTTTCAAGATAAATTCACTTCCATTTTTTGCCTAAGCTGCAAGGTCTCTCATTGTACTGGTTGGGTTTCACTGACTTGATGCAAACCTAGACATATCTAGAAGGAATTTTAATTAAAAGAAAATGCCTCTATCAGATTAACCTCTAAGCAAGTCTGCATGGCATTTTCTTGATTAATGATCCATGTGAGAGGGCCCAGCTCTGGTGCTGCTGCCACCCATGGGGAGGTGGTCCTGGGGTTTATGAGAAAACAGGCTGAGCAAGCCAGAGGGAGCATGCCAGAAGCAGGATTCTCCCATGACTTCTTCTTCAGTTCCTGCTTCCAGATTCCTGCCTTGACTTCGCTCAGTGATAGACTGTTATCTGGAAGTGTAAGATGAAATACACCTTTACCTTCCCAAGTCACTTTTATTGGTAGTCTTTATCACAGCAATAGAAATGTAACTAAGACACTCGCTGAACCTAGAACTCACCAATTCAGCCATGCCAGTTGGCCAATAAGCCACAGAGACCTTCTGTCTGCCTCCCCAGCGCTGGCATCACAGGTGTGTGCCAGTTTTTAACACAGGTGCTGGAGATTCAAACTCACCTTGGTGATTATACAAAAGGCACCTTACCAACAGAGGCATTTTCTCTGCCCTGGCTAATAGTTTAAGGAAAAAAAAATTAGTGCCAGATGGTGTCTTTAGTGAGCATGTTCTTGCATGTGCTGGGTAGCACCTTGCACAGCTCTGGACTTGAACTAGACAAGCTTTATATTGTCTAGTCTGGAGAGCTTGTTTGGAGGTTCTAGCAGGGGAGCGCAGCTACTCGTATACCCTTGACCGAAGACCGGTCCTCCTCTATTCGGGGAAGGTCGTCCTCTTCGACCAGCGCGCAGCTTCGGGAGGGACGCACATGGAGCGGTGAGGGAGGAAGGGGACACCCGCCTAGCCAGCCAGATCAGCCGAATCAACCCTGGCGATCAATGGGGTGACAGATGTCGCAGCCAGATCGCCCTCACATCCTAGTCTGGAGACCCTAGATGACTTACCACCTGAATGTAGTTTTGTCCCCAAACTCAGCGCTGTCTCTAAGTTTTGTAACACGTACATCTGAGTAGAATACACTTCACTTTTGAGTTCTAAAAGTCAGAACGCATCGACTAGCACACAGATGGGAAAGGCTTGTCCCTTCTTGCTCATGTCAGCTGTAGCTGTCTCTATTGTTACTCAGCATTGTGTTGTCGCTGTCTCATCCCGTGCCAAAAAAAAAAAAAGAAAGAAAGAAAGAAAGATGAGACATTTGTCTGACCTTGAAGAACTCACACTTCACTGGCAAATATGTTAAAAACAGTGAGTCAGGAGCCATAAGACACATTCCTCCCAGGACTTACAGAAAGGCAGGAGGGACAAGTGGTCCTCTAGTCTAGGCAAAGGGGCATCTTAACAAAGAAAAATCATCTATTTGTACAGTCAGTGAAAGCATGTAGAGCTTCCACCTTTGTAATTTCCAAACAGATAACTTTGAAAAAGCAAACAAACACACACACACAGAGAGAGAGAGAGAGAGAGAGAGAGAGAGAGAGAGAGAGAGAGAGAGAGAGAGAGACTCATTCCCATTTTCTTTGCCTTTACCTTTATGTTTGTTGGTTCTTTCTTGCTATGAATCCTCAATTTCATTGTTATTGAACACATGCTTTGTCCAACTTCCTATGTTAAGCCCTCTGTGGATTACTAGTGATCTTTATCATTTCGTGATTTAATTTCTCTGTGTTATTATCTCTATTACAGAAGATGAATCCAATTTAGAGAAGTGATTTTACTGTCTAAGGTAAATAATAACTGCTTATCTTTAGTAGTGAAACACAGACATTATATTTTCGAAGTCAGGTACTTACATGATTCTGTTTCTTACCTGAACAATTGGAACATCCTCCTGTCTGACCTTTACTCTTTCCCAGGCCCCAGCACTCAGTACTTCCTGGTAACCTCCCCAAATCTTCACAAAGTTTGATTTAGGTTTAAATGCTTGCAATATAAAAGTAGACATGAACGCCAGACCCTCGTGTCTTGGAACTGCGAGACTCCAACTACCAAAGTCACATAATTCAAATAGACGGCATTCGATGAAATCATGTGTAAGATGTCCTGTTGAAAAATGAATAATTAAATTTAGGTTTCCAGGGATTGCAGAGACACACTTTGTTTAGCGTTAACTCGATTCTGTTGCTACTGAACTTGATCAAGTACAGTGCTTGCCTTCAACTCCAATGTCAAGATCTGAGTCCTGCTTCAGCTCCGCATCTCAGCCCCTGTCCATTTCTGTGCACAGCACTTAGTCCTGGGTGGGGAATCCCTTGCTACACCCTAGGTGCATGCTGCATTCTCAGCATCTTGACTTAGCTGTGAGACTTACACATGGATCTAGACTACACAGTGATATTGTTTTGCCTAACTAACTGGGAATGCTTCAAGGTCAGGGACAGTGTGAGATGCAGGATTGATCGTCTTTATCCTGAGTTGTAGATTCGGAGAAGGAAAGTAACTTGTCAAAAGCCACACTGCTGGATCTCTCAGTTTCCAGGTTCTGTACTCCTAGGTGGAGGAGGACACAAGGGCGTAATTTCTACAGTACGCTGTAACTGTTTGGGGCTATTCTATTCTGTGGCACTGTGGTGAATTTCCCTGGTTGTCCATTTCTTTTGGTGACCCAACACCTCAAGGTATTGTCTCAAATGTCCCTAGGAGAAGGCACAGACAAAGACAGTTAAGGAAGATCCCGGCATCCCTGGCTGATTGTAGGGCCACAGATGTGATGACTGCTGAATACACATGTGCACATGCAGGTACAACTTCGGCTCTGAGGCTCCTGTCTATGTCCCAGGTTAGTCTGTTACCCCTGCCTCAGATGCAGAGAATATGTTCACCTCACTCTTATTGTGAGACGCGTCCTTATCCAGCCTGTATGATTTCCCTACAAGCCCTGACCAGGCTATGCACTGCAGACTTTCACATGCCTGCCAGCTAGGGTCCCCCAAACTATGTGTTTCTACCTAGAACCCTTGTAGACATCACCCCTTCCTTGTCCTTCATGTTCATGCCTGACTGAGTCACTTCTTCAGCTACCTCTATTTCCAGCTTGCCAATAGGGCTCTTCAGAGTATGTTCCTTGTTCCCACCAGTGTCCTTTCATCCTGAGGGAACAGGATTAGTTCTGAGATCCAGACATCCTTGTCGAATGCCACAAACCAGCCATGCCCAGCACGACTCCCTCCTCAGATGCTACCCAAGCTTCCCAAATATTGGATTTATCACAGGCAGGAACACATTTGGTTAATCAACTCTCTTTTTCCAAACTGGAGCCACTCTGATAAAGATTTAAAATGTGCCCCTATTGTAAGTGGCTACTGTTTCCAATTACATATGCTTCTCCCAGCCACCATGCAATCTGTTCACTTCATGCTGGTTTGCAAGAGCTGTTCGCACCAAACCATTGACAGCCAGTATCTAAACTGAAACCATCTGCTTCGCCATTTGCCATGCACGGCTGGGTCTTCCAGGCTTACCCAGTGGAGGGCCTGCGGAGCAGTCCATAAAACAAGCATGAATGAACGCAGCCTGTTTTTATTAAATGTCTTGCAACTGATGGGAAGATGGACAAGCCTGTCTGGCAAGGATAATAGCCAATACTCTCAGCATACGAAGTCTTGGATAGACTCCAGCATCACCCTGCATCTCGAGACCATCCAGTGTTTCAGGACTGTGGTCATGTGCTTGCAATAAATTAATCTATGGAAGGCTTTTCAAAAGATTTTATGGTTTCTCTTCTTTCTTGAGAAAAGCTTAACCATAACTTCTATTCCACTTGTCCTTGCTATTACTTACCTGGAAAGTCAGGGAGAGATAAGAACAGCCAAGAACCTCATGTAATCCTGCTCTTTACCGCTAATAACAAATCTAGAAATTTGGGTGCTAGGGCCTGTTCTTACTGATACAGACGGCTTCCACAAGAGTCAGGCCTGGCTCCTGAATAATCTTCTGTACGCTTTTCCTAAATATTTTGCTCAAGGCAATGAAGCCCCAAATTAGAGGATTTCTTGGAATATTCAACCCACGTTCTGATCTTTGTTTCTAAAATCTTATTCTGGATGCTAGCAAGGAAAATATCATTGGTCGAAGCTAAGCACACTTACTAATAACCTAGAATATTCAGCAAAATTTCCTACTCTGATTACAGGGTCATCAGCATCTTTCTTATCCTTTGAGATCCTAGGTAGAATAGGCGTCTATGAGAACAGGGTGGGTGGATGAGCAAACACAGCAACCATCCCATTTGTTAGTACAGTTCACATTGGTAAGTCATACAGTGGCATGCTAGAGCAGCACTCAAAGTTACCAGAATTATTTCATTTATAAAAAGATGAATTTTGTTTTACATGTATGAGCTTTTAGCTGCATGTATGGGTGGGTACCACTTGTGTGCCTGGTGCTTGCAGAGGTCAGGAAAGGACATTGGATCCCTTGGAACTGGAGTTACACATGATTTAAGTTGTGTGGGTTCAGAGAACTGAAACCAGTCCTCTGCAAGGGCAGCAAGTGCTCCTACACACTGAGCCATTTCTCTAGCCCTATTTAATTTTTAGTGAAAGAAATGAATGTAGGAAAGAGACTTGAAGCAAAGAATGATATGATTCTTCCCATCTGTCGGAATATTGAACATCCATCACCCAATTACAACGGGCTCTAACTCAAACAAGTGGTGTGGCTACTGTGATGTGGTCGAGCTAAAAACTGGTGTTGCTCCTGCTGACGTCTGTTCTTTGTTCATGCAAAACTAGATGGATGGAGAGCTTTGAACTTACCTTGCACCTTCATCTATATGCTAAGACGATGCTGTGAGTTTTGTCATTTTTCCTAGCATCCATTGTAAGAAGCTTGCTTTTGCATTTGTAATGAGATGACACTTAGTCCAGGGTGCACTGGTTCATTCACCCAGTAACTGCCTGCTGAACTTCTACTCAGTTACAATCTCTCTGGATTCTAGGAATCCACAAAGGGCAATGGTGTGGTCCATCTGCAGCAAACTCACACTTCAAGGGAGGACTCTGAGTCTTTTCTGCCAATTTAGTGTTCCTTACTTACAGAAAGTCCCAGTTCAGCTGTTAATGTTAAAATGAAGCCACAAAGCAAAGGAAAATAGAAAAGCCCCGTGAAGCAGAATAAAAATTAGTGCCCCCAGAACAGAGGTTCCTATATTCATTTAGCAACTTTCAACTTCCACTGCTCAGATAGTAAGAACTATAGAATCTGAAAGCATTTCTGGAAACACAGCTCAATATGATGCTCCAACAGGACCAAGAGCTACATCATCTAAATCTTTCTTTTTAACACCTTCCTTTATTTCCACTTTACTATTTCTTGGTGAATTTCCATGTGCCTAGTCCTTACTACAAACTGACTCACACAATTTTTTAATATGGGTTAAAGTGTTATATATTTTTTCTATTTTCAAATTTTATGTGTGTAGTGCGTGTGTGTATGTGTGTGTGGTGTGTGTGGAGTATGTGTGTAGTGTGTGTGTGTCTGTGTATGTTCATTGTGTGTGTGTGTATGTGTAGTGTGTGTGTGTGTGTGTGTATGTGTGTGTGTGTGTGTGAATAGTGTGTGGGGGGTATGTGAATGTGTGAGTGCCATGGCACACAAGCTGAGGATGGACAACAATCTTGGGTGTCAGTCTGTACCTTCCACCTTGTTTGCAATAGGCTCCCTTAGTACTTTATCTGCTGCACATCCCAGGTCAATGGGCCCATGAGTTTCTGGGGATTCTTCTATCTCCACCTCCCATCTCCCTGGGACCACTAGGGTTACAGATGTCCATCCTATACACTCAAGGTTTGCATAGGTCCTGGGGATTTGAACTAGTATCCTCACAGAAAGAGCTTTACCCACTGAGCCATCTACCCCAGTCTCCTGCATATTTTTTCAACAAAAATATTTGCAAATGATGATGTTTTTAACCAAATAAAAAGAAATTCTAGTTACTATTCCCTTGAGAACTAGTAACTTTTGTTCATTCCTGCTCTCTTCTCTAGCTGCTGCTTCTTCTTTTCTGTATTGTTTGGTGAGCTTATGAATTTATGGATGGGAAGGATAGGAGGAAATGAAGGTACTTGGGAAGCCATCCTGCCCATTTCTAGGAATGGAAACTATGTCTCATGACTTATTAGACCTACCATACAAAGAGGCAAGTGCCGTATACTCCATATCATAAACCAATTAGAAGCGAGAGGCCCTTAAGAATACAATTTTACTAACTTTTTTTTCCTATGTTTCCTTCTTCTGGGCATGGCCTACTTCATCACAGAGTTCATTATGTTGAAAAGGTGATGTTGAAAAAGTAAATGCAGAATGCATAATTCGATAATTTAGTGCTTACTCAGACAGTTACATTTGTTCCTAAATTCTTACTCCTTCTGAATAATGTACAGTGACTAAATGATGCCAAAACACACAGTTAAAAAATGAATATCAACCATAGATACACACACACACACACACACACACACTTCAATTGCTTTATTATTTTTTAAATTAGCCACAATACTTACTATGTAAAAGTCCAAGACCACCTGTGGTAAGCCCATGCGACTTTATACTAACCCTTTATTCCGAGGCACCCCACTTCCAGACAGGTCTAACCCAGACATGTCCCCTATGGAAGGAAGAACACCTAAGATGCCCTAAGGGCTGAGGGAGCCCAGCTTTTGGGTTAATACTCACCTTGACCTCAGCAAGTCACATGACTTCTGAATGGGTCACTTTCCTCATTGTTCTGACCAAACATGTGACAGAAGAGACTTAAAAGAGAAAAGGGATGTATTTTAGCTCAGAGTTCTAGAGGGTACAGTCCACTGTGGTGGAGAAGGCATGACAAAGACCTCAGTGGTGGTGGGAACACGTGGCAAGTAGTTCCCAGGAGGGTTCTAACCCTCAAGCCTGCCCATAGTGCTCCGCCTTCTCTAGCCATGCCTACTACCTTAAATGTCCTATAACCTTGTGCCACCAGCTGGATACCAAGTGTTCACACATGAGCCTGTAGGGGGACATAGCATATCAAAGCCACAACTTCCTCAATTTGAGACTCCTCCTTTGAAAACAGGGAACAATACAGGTTTGACTAAGGAAGGAATTTTCAATGATTCAGAAGTGTAAGTAAAAATGGCTTGTGAACTGGGCAAGTGTTATCTAGTTGGTCTAATTCTGCCTCATGTTTGACTGGACACCTGGGGCCCTTGGAGCTTTGCTGTCACACTATCCTGGTCTCTGTGCATCAGCGCAACAGATCCTTATCCTTTAAGTCTCATGAGTGCGGTGACAGGGGGATTCCTCTTTCTACCCTCCTTGTGAAGACATTCATGCACAGGCTTTGGGGTACTCACACAACCCCTGGGAGGTGTTGTCCTTCCTCTGCAGATAGGAGAGGGGGTTTCACTGAGATTAAGCACAACTCTTAGTGAGCGAGCGATCAGGAAACTTTTTGAACCCTTTAAAGGCATTAGCAACGTCTCCTGTAGAGTTAGGATAGGTCATGGCCAGGCCAGCTGTCAGCACATCTGGCAGACTCGAAGACAGAAGAACAAACAAATTATAAAAGAAAATAGCGAGGTAGCAGGGGTGCTGCGAAAATGATGGACCTTTTCACAGCAATGGACTCTTGAATACTGTCCCTTCAAAGAAGCAATGATGTTCTGCTCTGGGCCCTTGGAACTTGCCTCCTTCTCGTTCTACAAAAGCTTGGAACTCTGAGAACTGGCATATTACTTAATGGAGGAGAAAGAGAAAGTCTGAGCAACAGCTTTGTTAATGCTAATCATCATGGCTGCTTAGCTCTGTAACAAACCCAAGAGAAAGCCAACTTGGCTGTGTTAGGATCCTTGGTTTTGACAGTCTTCAAGCCTGTGTGTGGTACAGTCTAGAAATGATACAGGGGACATTATTGGGTTTGTTTTCTCTGCCAGTTGAAGAATTAAAAGACCTAGGCCCTCTATACACGTTACAGTTGTGTAGCTTGGTCTTCTCGTGGGGCTCCTAACAGTGGCAGTGGGGGCTGTGTCTGACTCTACCTGTTTGGGAGTCCCTGTTCCTCATACTGGGTTGCCTCATCCAGCTTCACTAGGAGAGGAGGTACCTAGTCTCGTTGAAAGTTGATATACCATGGCTGGCTGATGTACATGGGAGTCCTGCCCTTTTCTGAAGAGAAAGGAGGAGGAGCGGGGGTGGGGTGTCTGGGGGAAGGACTACGAGGACAGGATAGAGGGGAAAATGCAATCAGGCTGGGAAATACGGGAAATAATTGATTAGTTAATTAATTAAAAAAATTTAAAAAGGAAAAAAAGAAGGCAGGAAAAATCTGAAATATAGCAGGTAGCAGCAGAGAAATCTCAAGCAATGCAGACAGAACCAGCAGTTGATGGAAGGCATTTATTGAGGGGGAGGAAACACACATAGAGAAAAAGACCCTCTGCAAAGCAGACTAGGGACTTAGAAAGTCAAAAATGCAGCCTCTTCTGGAGGACTGGGGGTTTCAAAGCCCCTGAAGGGTCTTCCTTCCCAAATTTAGGGTTGGTCAGTTTGAAGAAAGCTAAGATAGTTCTTTGTTCCACAACTGTATGTAATGAATCCTGATCCAGCCTTGAACTTACTGAACCAGTCCACCAGCAGGTGGCTAGATAGTGGGAGACAAAAGCCTGGCAGCTTTTGTCTTGAGTTGGGAGGTTGAGGAAGAAGCCATCTTGGAAATTCACTACCTTTATCACCTAGCCACGGTTGGTCCCTCTCCTTGTCTGTCTGCCTACCAGGGAGTCTAATTCCTGCTCCCGCACCTGGAAACCATCTTCTCATCTTGGGTTACCTCACATCCTATTGTCCTTTGGACTCATCGATGAGAGAGGTGAAAAACACCAAGGTCTGAGGTTCCAAGACTTAGCTGAGCTCTGACTCCAGGTCAGGTACTGAATTGAATGCTGTTCATGTGTCCCCTAACAGTCTAATGTGCTCAAATATGTCTTCTAGTCCCTGAAAATCTCAAGGGAAATTAGAGTTGAAGATGCCAATAGTATCATTGCTTGCACACGAGCACATACACACACACACACCCTCCTTGTGGAATCCATGGGAAAATGAGAGTCTAGAGGCATACACTAGCCTCCTGGCATAGAGAATCAATGGCAGAGCAAGGACCAGCTTTCTAATCCCAGGCCACAGTCCTTATCATAGTCACTATCTAAAGGACGAGCTTCTGCTTTCTGTTGCTGTATCTTCAGGATTTCAAGGATACTGAACATGCCCGGTGACCTTGTTACCCCAATTGCACACTCTTCAAAAGGCGACTTAGTCATCTACTGGGAGGACCTTAATGCTCCACAACAGCTGGGGTCATCTGCTGGAAGACATCCCAAAGAGACCAAGGTAGTTAAATTTCATCGTCAATTTGACTGGATTTAAACCATCTAGCAGACCTCCTTCCAGACATAACTGTGAGGGTGTTTCCGAAAAAGCTTAATTGACCAGGGAAGAGCCATCACTCTGTGGGCTAGGGTCTCTGTATGAATGATAATGAAAAAGCCACAGGAGCCCCAGCATTCATCTCTCCCTGGATCTTGACTGTGAAAACATGTGACCAACAGCCTCAAGCTCCCAAGAGAATAGAACTATTCTCTCTGCCATGCCTACCCCATCATCTGGGAGCTGTACTCTCAAGCCTTGCCCTTGAAACAGGTCAGTTATTCTGCATCATACACAAAATTGCTGTCTATAGAATTTTCTGCAACTGTAAAACATCATCTGCTATGTCCAGCATGGCACCCACCAGCTACATGTGCCTACAGATCACAGCAATATAGTTAGTTCAACTGAGGATCCAAGCATTCTTTAATCAAGAGATGGGTGGTGAGTGTGTGTGTGTGTGTGTGTGTGTGTCTGAGTGTGTGCAAATACAATTTATTGAAATGGTCCCTGCACCATGTTTTATATGTATTTGCTTATTTGATCTTTCCACAGCCCTTCTCTCACTGTTATCTACATCCTGAAGATGAGCTCAGAAAGGAGGAATAACTGCACCATGTCTCCTATAGTGAATAGTAAAGTCAGTAAAGCCTGCTTCTAACACAAAATTCCCCAGTTTCTCTTTACATACTCGAGGTATCTGATGAAAATGTGTGTTATGTAGACCGGCTGACATGTTTCAAGGACAAGGTCATACACAGATTTGTTTGTGTTGTATGGAATGGATTTCAGGTAGATAAAAAGCAGAGACACGGAAAACCGAGGACGTTACCCCACTCTGGGCAAGAGACAATGAAAACGGGAGTTGATGTACAGGCTTCCACTTTGCAGAAGGAAATCAAGACTGTGCTGGGGCTCATAAAGTATCGAAAGACCAGAAGCTGCATTCACCAAGACACTGCAAGGATTTGGTAAAAAGTTCATGAAGAAATCAGTATCGGGTGTTCTCATTAGCGTGGGGACTCAAATACTCAGTCTTCAAACTTCTCCACTGACTCCAGGCATGTGGGCAAACTCCCAAGAGCCTGTGAGCTCTATGAAGTCTCCCTGCCCCTGCTTGTCTCTGTTTTATCATGTCACTGGGTCGTAAACAAATGAGTATCTTGTTTGGCCCCTTCTCTGCCCATAGCGACTAAAGTTTGGAACAAGAATTTATGGCCAGCCCACAGGTCTGTTTTGCTCCAAGTGTCTGGGTCCCATGGTTATAGCATAATAATGGATGCCTCTGAAAGGCAGTGGCAGATTGGATGATGAAATGTGGTTCACTGTCTCCTCCCTCTCTGATTAGGATCTCTGCTTATGGTAAACAAATTACTTCCTTTCACCATGGAGAAGAGGAAGGGCTGGTGTTCTCTGTAGGGGAAGTTGCTGAGGACACTGTGTGACAACATAGATGGTTTCTCCTTGGAATGGAAGTGTACTCTGTGGAGTGCACTCCTCCCAGAAAAGATGTTCATGAGATGGTCTGTTGTGATCTTGTAACCCTAGGTCAGGCATGCCTACATCGTTAACACTCCTTGTTGTCAAGATGTTGAACGTCCTATAGCAGAAACTCACTAGGGAAAGTAGGACATTCCCCATTGGGGAAACATTAATTTTCTGAATTTTCATTAGCCTCCCAGGCAGTTCAAGCACCACCAAGTGGGTAAAAACTTCACATTCTTAATCCTCCTTGTGTAAATTCGTCATACAAATCTGTTAGGTACAAA
>CABHPH010141324.1:8961-20044 GCA_902168325.1 Peromyscus nudipes | reverse complement strand
CATGGATTCCCTCCTCCACATTTTCCCTGATTCCCAAATCCTACAATTATCCACATACTCAACTTTATGCTCTTATTTTCTCTCTCTTTAGAAATAAAACAGGCAAAATATTAAACAAACCAGAATAAAAAACATAAAAAAACACACACACATACAAAAAAATTCCAAAAAATATAATACACAAGTAAAAGAACAGTAAGGTCAAAAATGTCCAAACAGAACAATATGGAGCAAAGGTCTATAGAATTACAATTGAGTTTATTTTGTGTTGACTATCCACTTGTGGGCATGGGGATTACCTTCAAATGGTCAAAAACCTAAGACTAGATAGGTCATGGCCCTACAGGAAAATCAGGTAGCATTGTTCTGCTACTAAAGGAAGATAACAAATTGGCTTGTAATGGCATTCTGCTATTACCAAAGATCAGCCATTTGCTCAGTTGCCATCAGAGAATCTTCCTCTTTCTGTAGATGAGAACAACACAAAGACCCACATTTGGACAATGTGCAGAAAATAAGATTTTTGAACACCTACTCCTAAATGCGATGTCTTCATCAAATGCCTCCCCTCAGGGTTCAGAAAACTATGTAGGAGAACAGGCTGAAATATTGTAAGAGCCAAAGGGAATAGATGACCCAAAGCTTACATAATTACACAGCAATCAGGAAAGCATAAAGTATACAGAAAGTGGGTAATGGCTATAAATCCAAAAGCCTAATCCCTGACTCCTAGTGACATACTTCTTTCAGTAAGACTTGATCTTCTAGACCTTCTACAACGTTCTTAAATGGTTCTGCCTGATGGAGACAAAAATGTTTATACACAACAGACTATGGGGAGCATTTCACATCAAAATACTTTTTTATAGTTGAAAAAGGTAAAGCTTCAGGGGGAAAAAAACCATTGTAGCTTCCCAATAAAGAAAAATAGGCTAAAATGTCTGTCTTGTATCAGTCAGAATCAGAAATTTCAAATGACTAGGTTCATGGAAATGTCTTAATATTTAGTGTATTATCCTAAAATGTGATATTCACTGAAGGATAACGATTTAAGCCAGATGTAGTAGTGTACAATTGTAATCTCAGCCTTTGGGAGGTTGAGACAAGAGTATCCCAGTGAATTGGAGGACTGTAGGTGCTGCAAAGTATGGTAGTGTCTCAGTGAATAAAAAATAAAATTTCACAAAGAAGTATAGGTGTAAACTCAAATCATTAAACTTTGAAACCAATGTAAGACTAACTAGGAAGAGTTAAGGTGAAACAGGACAACCTGACAAGCCCATTGGGTTTTAAGTTCAAATACACAAGCAACTACGTAGCAGAATCACACCACTACAGTTAGAACAAAATACTAGACTAGAATCACTAATTAAAGCCAAAAATTGTCTTCTCGGAGTTTTTAAAATCCAGATACAATGTACTTCTATGAGAAGGCATTTTGAAAATTATACAGGAAGATTAAAACAAGGAGGTACAAACAAACATAGTCATTTAAAACCTTAATAAACTACAGAAGCAATATTAAAGCATAAGAGCTAAAATTTACAAAAAGGAACTTAACAGAGAAAGTATATGTGAAATTTCCATGCTTACTAATAATAGTAAAGGAAGAATTGAATGTTTGGACTTATATGCTATAAGTACTGCCACTTCATCAGAAGAAATAAAATTCAACCACATAATACATTGTCATATGTCAAGAAAGGAGCAAAATGTTTGCTGGAATATTATATCAAGTTAAAAAAAATACCCCAAACACCTGTAGTACACATATACACAGCTGAAAATTGTCAACTCAAATCTAGTATTGTTACCCTGGATATAGGACCCATGATAGCAATTTTACTACAGAATCTTAGGAATGAATAAATAAAAGTAAAGTGTTAAAGTGAAATAGTTACAGTAGTAAAATTTATTCCAAAATCAAGCACTTCATTCTGTGTGTACAAGTATGTTTGCATGTCTGTGTGTACACATGTGCACATGTGTGCATATGTGTGTTTGTGGGTCAGTGTGCAGGTCTACATGTATATGTATCTGTATCTGTGTGTATTGTGTAAATTCATGTGTGCTGCATGGAGTAGGGAAGAATTTCTGAGTGAATCTTCAGTATCCCTTGAGACCAGGACACATCCCATAATGAGTAATACAAAGTACTGTTCTGAAAAATGAGAAAATCAATATGCAAAACTGCTTTCCGTATTTTCTTTTGAAAACTTTGCATCAGAGACAGAGACTTGACCTTGTTCCACCCTTTGCTCTTCTTCCTTCTGCTCAGGTTATTCTCAGCAGCCCAGTTCAACCAAACCCTCTACTCATGAAGTCTTGACAATCACAGGAACCCAGTTTGCACCTGCTGAGCTCTGCTTGAAAAAGTCTGAATCCATACAAATACTGTGTGGCAGCCTTTAAAAACCAGAGCGGGACTCTGATTTAACAGAAGGGCAAATGGAGAGCCTAGCCTGATTTTTTTCCATGTTCCTGGGGAAAGTGAGTTTATTCTTTTACTCTCACATCCAAAACCTCTTGTCTCTTTTTCCCATTTTTACATTGATATTTGACTTATACTTCCTCACACGATTTATCTATTCTGATTATACTATCAGTAGAAACACGATGGTATGTTAGATAATGCTCAGATTTTGCAATACATCAGATCTTAAGTCTGAGGTGAGGTGTTTGTACTTGCATGGTTGGTGAACCGTTTATTTCACAGGGCACGGTCTTTTCATGTCATTGGAGTCCTACCTGAGTCTGAGTGGTCAGCCATCTAGATGTTTCTTGTCCCATGACCCCCTTGTTTATTTCCATGGTGCTTCATGCCACAGCACTTCACAAACTATTTGCAGCCTGTGATGACTTTCATTTCTATTTCTAACATTCTATTACACATAATTTCTGAACTTCATTGAGATTGCATTGTCTTAGTGACACCTTTTCTTTCTTTCTCTCTTTCTTTTCTTTCTTTCTATTTTTCTCTCATATAGTGCATATCATTCCTCCCACAGTTTCCCTTCCCTCCACTCCTCCTTCTAGTCCCTCCTCCCTCCTTGCTCTCTCCCTCATATCCACTCCATCTCATTTTCAAAAAAAGAAAAAAAAGAGCAAGTCTTCCAGCAATATCCACTTACATGACCTATCAAGATCAAGTTACAATAAGACTAGGCACAACCCCTCATATCAAAGCTGAATGAAGCCACACACCAGGAGGAAAAGGGTCCCAAGTGCATGAAAAAGTCAGACACACCCCGCTCCCACTGTTGGCAGTCACACAAGAAGACCAAGATATACAACCATAAGGTATATGCAGAGGACTTAGCTTAGACCCATACGGGGTCTGTGTTTGAGCAGACATTCTTTCCAATGAAGTAAATTCCTGTGTAATTTCAAAGCAACGTACCTATTGAGCTTTTAACTCTGCTTTTATTTTATTGAGGTCTGCCTAACAAATAACTATATAAAACTTGAAGTATACGGACCATGTTTCTTTTGTGGTTATATTACTTCATTACATGCCAGAACTCACAAAATTCCACAGTTATTGCTGCTATCTGACTTACACTAGCTGAATAAACTGAAATTCATTTGCATAGATGATGTTTCATTTTTCTTCATATTGGAATGAACTCATGGAAATGGATTCTAGTGGAAAATTCGGGTTAATTTGCACTCCAGATCTCAAAAATACTAACTGGAATATCTACATGTGTACTAACATTCCAATTAACATCCTGGTCCACAGTTGTCATACACATCAATGGTGTTCAAAATAACTTTGCAGCATGTTGAAATTTCTTTAGCAATACTGACCTGATCTCATAAGGTTTTATAATCTTTTCTGCATTTTGAGGAAGAGCATTTATCATCTCTTTTTGTCTTTTTTAGTTTTCTGTTATTGCAAAGTGAATTGTCCCCAAATTTAGTAACAAACTATCCACTCATGAAACTTGTTTGTTTACATTCAGTTTCTCATTGACTAGAATTATGCATCAGTGGTTAAAGGCACTTGTTGCTCATACAGGGGACCCGTGGCAGCTGGCAACCCCATCTGTAACCCCAGTTCTAGGATACCATAGACCCTCCTCTGACCTCTGTAAATTCTACACATACATGGTGCACATGCGTGTATGCAAAACACTCATATACATAATATAAAATAAGTAAGATAAATTCTGTGTACCAAGAAGGTACAAGATAGAGAATTCTACTCTAGTTCTCTAAAAATACAACAGAAGAAGCTTCAAATGTGTAGTGACTAACTCCATGTCTAGTCTACAGTTTGGAATTATCTGAATTATTGTTAACCAAATTGTGTAATAACGCACATTGCCTATTGTCTGAGAACTAAGCAAAATATGCCATGCTGATTAGGTACATAAAGCCTCTCCATATGAGATTGTTCATAAAAGTGATAAACATGAGGGGAGAGATAGAAGGAGGGATAACAAAGGAGAATTGACTTGAGCAGAGAAGAGAGACAGACAGAAGAGAAAGAGACACAGAAAGATAGAGACACATTAAGACAGACACAGAGAAAGCAGCCTACTTTTTTATGTAGACCATCTCCCAAAGTGTCTACAACTTCCCCCAGAATAGCACCACCAACTGTAAATGAAGTTTTCAAAGCACAAGACTGCAGGAGACATTTTATATTCCAACCCCAAGGGACTCCAAATAGTAACTTCCTGTTAAATAACCAGGCACTGGACTTAATCATCCTTCTTTCAAAAGCCCATTCTTTTTTTTTAAAATTTTATTTTATATTTCACTGGAGCTTTTAGAATGTTTAATATTTAAGGACATCATTACAGCAAAACAAACAAATGAACATATAAATAAATACTGCTAAGTTTCTTTTACTTTCATTAAAAATAATTGGGAAACTTTTATTTTGTTTCTGTAGTAATTTTTAATTGGAAAAATGCCACCAGCAAATGGGAAAAATTATACAGCTGATCAGAGAGGCACAATAAAGGAGAAATACTAGACTAGAACAACAACAACAAAACCTGAACAACCCCATCCAGAGAATCCTACAGGGAGAAATCAGCTATTGACAAGAAAATTGAAAAATAGATTCTTGACTCTTTATGAATGGGAAAATACTCTCTGTCCTGTGGATATTCTTCTTCCACATTTTGATACCTTCACTTCCCAATGAAATGGAGAACACATGAAGAGGATGAAACTTAAAATGTGATGTTTGATATTATTAATAATCCTATTAAAGCCAACTTGATTTTTAAGAAGTCTTAAGGATTCTCACCTGTTGAGTCTATGCATTTCTTGAAATAGTATACATACATGTATCTGTAATGACCTGCAATGCACCAGTTTGCATGTTGATGACTGTCCATCTCTATGTAGACTAGCTTTCTGGTCTAGGATCACTCTACCCTGCTGCTTTGAAGTATACTTCACCTGTGCTTTATCAGTAGAGATTTGTATTTCCTCACAGTATTTTACAAGATAGCCAACCATGTATTTGAGTTTTTAGGCATTTAATAACTGCCTGTCCTTAGACAATAACCTTGGCAACCCTGCATATGTTAAAAAAATGAGTGGCTATATATTATAGGCATATGCAAGTACATAGAGACAGTCTGTAAGAGCATAGGCATACATAAAACATTGTGTATGAAATATCCAGAGAGAGTGCATATCAAGTAAATTTGAAAAATAGTTTTCTTGGATTTCTTTTTTTTTAATTTTATAATTAATTTAATTTACATATCAGCCATGGATTCCCCTGTCCTCCCTCCTCCTGCCCTCCCCCACTGTCCCCCCAATTCACCCCCTCATTCCCACCTCCTCCAGGGCAAGGACTCCCCTGGGGATTCAGCTCAGCCTGGTAGATTCAGTTGAGGCAGGTCCAGTCCTCTCCTCCCTTCACCTAAGCTGAGCAAAGTGTCCCAGCATAGACCCTAGGTTCCAAAAAGCCAGCTCATGCACTAAGGACAGGTTATTGGATTTCTTTTATATTGTTTCTAATTCATAGAAATTACTGTTTTAGCAATATCATTATTGCCAAGAAATTATTTAAAAACTTTCATTCTTAAATAATGTCTTGTTTATTGTCTGTGGTAGAGAAAATTGATTGTAACACATATATTAAATCCCTGATAAATGATAGATAAATGATACTATTGACTATCAATTGTCATAGATAAATGATAAATGCCATATGGTAGTTATTTTGCAAGTTTTTATGTTAATTTTTACATATCGCTTGAAGTTTTTTGTTGACATTCTCATGAACTAGTCAATAAAAACATTTTCTTTCAAGGAGAATATTTTCATATACCTAATATTTTAACACTCACATAATAAATAATCCAATAAAATAAAAAATAAGTAGCACTTTCCAATTCCGTAGAGATTACATTTTACATACATTGAAAGGTTGCTTGTTTTTTATCATATAAAGATTGCATTATCTAATATTAATTTCTTGCAAATGAATCAAAATGCTCATCTTCTTTAAACTTATGTTTGATGTAAATGTGAGTATATTTATTTAAATATACATACACACAGTAATAAAAATTATATTTCTGGATGGATTGAAAAAATCAATATGAAAGAAGATATTTTCTTGGACTTGATACCACATTATATGTGGTATAAATAGTGGTCTAAATATTTCAAAAATATTTAAGCCTGAAATGCTTCTATATAAAACAAATGGAGCTTCAAGAGATTTTTGGTCCAGTGAATTTTTTTCATCCTCTATGAATCACTGTAATTTGAAATATTTGGAAAGTTTGGTTGTATGACAGTGTTACCACATCAGTAACATTATTGAAATAGATAGCAAATAACAAAAATATTCAGTAATTATTTAGTTAATGTGAATAGAAAGAAGTATTCATAGTTTCAAAGTATCTGTGTATAATAGTAATTACATATTTTTAAAGAATTTGAGTCACGAAATTATACGTTAATGATATTTGTGGACAACCTACTACCAATAAGTCTATGCCAAGCATGATTTTGTGTGTGAGTTGTAGCTGGTATTTTTCTTTTTTTTGGATTACCAACAAGTTCCCAAATTAAGACAAGGAGACTTATTATTAATTATGAAAGCTCTGTCTTAGCTTATTTTCATTTCTAACTAGCTCTTATAACTTAATTTAACTGCTTTCCCTTCATCTACATTTTGCTTCGGAGCTTTTTATCCTTTCTTTCATTCTGCATGTCCTACTTTCCTGCTGTCTCATTGTCTGGCTGGCTGGCAGTTGCCTGGCTGACTGGTCTCTGATGTCTCCCACTCTTTTGCCCTCGCTGTCTCCCAAGCTTAGATTTCTCCTCTTATTTTTTTTTTTCTCTCCACATGCCAGCTCTACCTATTCCTCTACTGTCAAGCTATTGGCCATTCAGCTTTTTATTAGACCAATCAGTTGCCTTAAGCAGCCAAGGTGAAATGATCGCAACACATCTTAACATAGTTAAATAAATGCAGCATAAACAAATGCAACAAACCTTTACATAGTTAAAGTAATATTCTGCAACATAAACAAATGTAACACATCTTTACTTCCTTAAAATAATATTCCACACCAGTGTGTGTATATGTGTGTTCATGTGTGTGTGTGTATGTGTGCATGTATGTGTGTGATCATTTTAGATTGTTTTCTTAGCCTCTGTTATAGTGATACGATAATTTTAAAACAGATCATTCAAGATGATAAAGCCAAATTATTCCTAAGCTAAATGTATTCTGCATTTTCTAGGTATCACTATTAACTGAAGCTGTAACATATATTCTGAAACTTAATTGCTTTACAAAAGTTTTCTTGGGCAGGAATTAACTTATATTTCTACATTCTCTATTGCATTAAAGTACAATCTTATGTTAGCCACTATTCGATTGTAAAACCAGGGCTTTAGCTCAGCACATCTTCATACACACCCTAATGCTGCCTTCCACCTAGATAACTGAACAAAGTAACTCTGAAGTGGGCAGTAAAAATCTGATCAGACATGTTGTCCATCATGATACAGACAAAAAAAAGTGTGTGTGTGTGTGTGTGTGTGTGTGTGTGCATGTGCGTGTGCGTGTGCGTGTGTGTGTGTGTGTGTGTGTGTGTGTGTATGTGTGTGTGTGTGTTTATACATGTGGAGGGGACAAGAGGTCCAAATGGAGTCTTTTTCAATTGCTTTCCACATTATTTTCAGAGACAGGGTCTTTCTCTTAGCCTGCAGCTCATCAGTTCTCCTGGAATGTCTAACCAGTAGCTCCCAGGAATCCTATGGCTTCTGTGGCACAGCACTGGATATGCTGCACTGCTGTAGTTAGCTGTTTTTCATAGGTGCGGGGCAGCAAACTCAGGTTTTCTCAAGCTTTTCCTGCAAGCTCTTTGCCAACTGATTCATCTTACTAGGCTGAGATGAAAGGACATTTTATCTCCTTACTGCTTCACAGTGCATTGTACAGGGTGAACCACATTCCCAGTTCACAAAGAATTTCAACCGCAGTACAATGATTACTCTCAGAAATATCCCTTAAAAGCTAATGGTCCCTTAGTTTCCAAATGAAGTTTCCAGTAGCAGGACTAGACTGCATTCAGTTGAGTCGTTGACCCAGGAGGTCTTATGGAAATCCCCAACAACCCAGGCTGTTGCTATGACAATGGATTTTTCTCAACAAATTGTAAGTGTGGCCCTATTACTAAGGACAGCACTGATATAACTCACTGGACATGGAAAAGCCAAGCTTATGCCAACATGGAGCCTTCACCCATATGTTGTAGTATCTTTGATGTGGGAAGATATTCTAGAGGCTACCACAGAAGAAACAAAAACATCAACCCAGACACAAAGCTGCCAAACTACAGTCTATCATCCCTTCAAGATATGGTAGAACAATGGTGGCACAGACTGGTGGGAGTAGCTAATCAATATATGAAGTCACTTAAGGCCCACTCCATGATATGGAAGATATGGAAAACCTACCCTACACTACACTGCCTGGGTGACCCAAACCCAGAGACTAGGCAGCCCAGATATATTGGGCAAAACCAAACACTCTTGTTCTTTAAAAAAAAAAAATCAATAAAATGATTCTAAATGGTTTTCTTCTGTACTCATGGATTAGGGCCTTATTTGGCCATCATCAGAGAAGCTTCCTCCTGCAGCACACAGAAAGAGATGCAAAGACCTACAACCAAAAAATAAGGAGAGAGAGAGAGAGAGAGAGAGAGAGAGAGAGAGAGAGAGAGAGAGAGAGAGAGAGAGAGCTTGGAACAAACAGTTCTAAATGGGATGTCTCCATCAGATCCCTTCCCTCAGGCCTCAGAGAACCCTGAAGAAGAGGAGGCAAAAACAGTGAGATAAAGGACACCAGCTGACCAAGGCCCTCTTAATCAACTAAGTGAGGCTCTTATGAAGTCACAGAGACGAAAGCACCAAGCACAGGTCCTACATAGGGCTGCACCATATCCTGTGTGTGTGTATTATCGGGTTTAGCTTAGTATTTTTATGTGAGTATGTGTAGTATTCAAAAGAGTATGTGAATGAATGGGTCTCTGATCTTGTGCCTGGTCTTGGGGATCCTCTCTTATAGCTAGGATGTCTTATCAAGCCATGATGATTTTTGCTTTATACTATTTTATTTTATTTTGTCATGTTTGGTAGTTATCTCTTAGAAGCCTGTTCTTGGGAATGGATCCCAAGGGGAGTGGAGGAGAGGAGTAGAGGGAGGGGAAAGGAAACTGTAACCAGGATATATTCTTTGATAAAAGAATCTATTTCAATAAGAGAGGAAAAAACAATGCTGTGACATAAAACAAATTTTAATAAATTACGTTTGTGCATATTAGAAAAATGTTTTCTTTATAATACCTTGCAATTATACTTTACATTTTTGTAATGTAATTAAATTATTGGTAAATTATGAGTTATTAGAGTCATTTAATGACATGAGATACATATTAATAATTACATTAATTGTCTCTGTGTTGTTCTTTCAGTGTAGACATGTGTAACTACTCCATATTTTTCTTACATATTGGCTTAAATTTCAAGTTAGCTTAATGACAGCCCAAAGAATGGGAAAAGGTCTTCACTAACCAAACATCTGACAGAGGAGTGATATCCAGAATATATAAGGAACTCAAGAAATTAGACATCAAAATGTCCAACAATCCAATTAAGAAATGGGCTATAGAACTAAACAGAGAATTTTCAACAGAGGAAACACAAATGGCTGAAAGATATTTAAGGAATTGCTCAACATCCCTAATTATCAGGGAAATGCAAATCAAAACAACTCTGACATACCACCTTACACCTGTCAGAATGGCTAAGATCAAAAACACTGAAGACAGCTTATGCTGGAGAGGATGTGGAGCTAGGGGAACTCTCCTCCACTGCTGGTGGGAATGCAGGCTTGTACAACCACTTTGGAAATCAATATGGCACTTTCTTAGAAAATTGGGAATCAATCTCCCCCAAGATCCAGCTATACCACTCTTGGGCATATACCCAAGTAATGCTCAATCATACCATGGGGGCACTTGCTCAGCTATGTTCATAGCAGCATTGTTTGTAATATCCAGAACCTGGAAACAACCTAGATGCCCTTCAACTGAAGAATGGATAAATAAACTGTGGTACATATACACAATGGAATACTACTCAGCAGAGAAAAACAATGACATCATGAAGTTTGCAGGCAAATGGAGGGATCTAGAAAAAAATCCTCCTGAGTGAGGTAACCCAGACTCAGAAAGACAAACATGGTTTGTACCCACTCATAGGAGGATACTAGTTGTGGAACAAGGATGACTGGATGGCCACTCACAACACCAGGGAGGCTACCTGGAAAACAGTACCCCAAGAAAGACACGGGGATCGCCCAATGACGGAGAAATGGATGAGATCTACATGAACAGTCTGGACATGAGTGGGGGTAATGAAGGGCGAGGGTCGAGGGAAAGGGAACTTGGGGGAGCAGAAGATCCCAACTGGATCAAGAACAGAGAGGGAAAACAAGGAATGTTCATGGTAAATGAAGACCGCATGAGAATAGGAAGAAGCAAAGTGCTAGAGAGGCCCACAGAAATCCACAAAGATGCCCCCA